>SJYO01037955.1:56929661-56974661 GCA_006410555.1 Capra ibex
GGGTGGGTGGGTAGGTGGGTAGGTAGATAGATAGATAGACTTAGATTGAGTCTGTGTGGATATATGACAATATACTAGAGGAGGAGAACTTACGTCCACCTTGGACACTGTAGATAGGTTATTCTATACTGTTTCCTCATCCGTAGAAGGAGGTCACTGGTGTAATATAATATGTTCTGAGGTAAGGATCACCGAGTCTACCATTTCTCAGACGGACGTTACACACTCTGGACCCAAGTTAGGGACCCAGCACTTCTAGGGGACCTCTTCATAAGAAGGGGAGGTAATAAGAGCGGACCCTTTGGGGTACCTGCCTCCTCGGACCGTCCTATATATCAAGTACCCCAACGTTTCTCAACCTGTGTTGAGTTGCTGATTACGTTCGTTCGCCTTTCTGTAAGAAGGAAGCCGACCGGAACTTCTACGTGTACTGGTCCAACGTCAGACGGAGGTCATATCATACTTGTGCTCAATCTCCTCTCTCTGGACCGAGTGCCGCCACAAATGAAGACATGTTTCGGAGAGTCAGAGACCTCCCCTTTCGCGGAGAAAGGGTACGGTATAGACCTTGGATTTCCTTATTACATTTGGACCTCTCCTCCTCTGGACGGAGCCTCCACACTAGCCGTCTCAATGTCGGGAAATTTCGACAGACGCAGAATAAGGGACTTAGACACGTTTACGGTCCACCCACTACCTCCCCTTAGACCCATTGTCTATCTTAATTCATTCAGACGACCAGTCCACTGGAATTGTATCCCTCTAATAGGACCTAATAGACCCACCTGGGTCACAGTGACGTTCCCAGGAATTTTCGTCTTCATCCCCGTCTTCTTCTCTCACTCTCCTTCGACACCTATGTCTTCTCCCCCTCTCCTCCGTGACAGGACAGAAACTTCTACCTCTTTTGGCGGTGTTCGGTTCCTGACGTCCGTCGGGCCTCTGCGACTGTTTCCGTTCCCCACCTAAAAGAGGGTCTCCGAGGTCTTTCCTTGTGTCGGGATTGTTGCGGAACTACAACGGTCCTTCGGGCAAAACCTGAAGAGGTCTTGGGTCCCTATTTGCCACAACGAAATTCGGTGATTCTGTCACCAATACAACAATGTCATCGTTGTCCTTCGACGGACTCAGAGACGTGGGGCTGCAGTAAGCGAAGGGTAGTCGGGCCCCGTGGAGCCGGAGGTCTCTCCCCACCCTAGAGTGGGATCACTATGAGAGTTCAAGCACGTCTCACCGTCACAGACAGACCCGTGTCTCCGGGGAAGATCTTGAAAGGTAACCCTTCTCTGGAGATCACCGGTGTCCAGTTCTTCCCCTCCAGTCCTTCCCCTCCCGAAGGCAGGGTCTCGTCGTCCTCCCAGGACGGGAAGATCCTCCGTCCGTCCCGTCGTTCTTCGCCTTGTTTTCTACGGGTCTCGCTCTTGTACTCAGGTCCGAGGGGACAGGGGGGTGGGGTCGTCTCTTCGTCGGGTCCTCTGTCGGGGGTTGCCTCCTTCAGACGTGGGGAGGGTGGAGGGATTAACTACGGTGTGTTATCCCTGGGTCCTTTACACGGCCGTCCCCCGGTCTGAGTCACGTCGGGACCTTGTGGGTCCAAGACACAGATATTGTCCCTCTCTCTTCTCTTGTACGGACCCCTCCGAGACTTCCTCCGTCTCCACTCTGTCCTTGAATAAGACACTCAAGGGTCCCCCACTCTCCAACCCTCCTACGAAGAGAGAACGGCAAAGAGTGTAAACAGGTCTATAGTCTTAAAGGTACCGACTTCTCGTCACGGGGAGAGGAACCTGACGTTCCTCTAGTTTGGTCAGTTAAGATTTCCTTGAATCGGAACTTATAAGTGACCTTCTTGACTACGACTTCGAACTTATGAAACCGGTGGACTACGCTTCTCGGTTTGAGTAATATTTCCTGGGACTACGACCCTTTCTGACTCCGTCCTCTTCCCCTGCTGTCTCCTACTCTGCCAACCTACCGCAGTGGCTAAGTTACGTGTACTCAAACTCGGTCGAGAACCTCTGCCACTTCCTGTCCCGTCGGGCCGCACGACGTCAGGGACCACAGCGTTTCTCCACCTGTGTTGACTCGACCTGACTTGTTTTTGAGAGAGGTGAAGTGTGTAAACATGTCCATAGTCTTAAAGGTACCGACTTCACGTCACGGACAGAAGAGCGACCGCACAAAGAACAGTCGTTTGAGATCTCTGGGCACACGTCTGTGGGACCGACATGCGAGTCAGACAAAAGGGTTTGGAGCGAAACGTCTTTAGGCGGTAGGAGGTCCCTCCGGGAACTATCCCTCTACGACAGAGCGCGACAGGCACCAGGGGTCACCTCGGGCCCAGGAGGAAGGAGGGTGCCGGAGAAGGTGTCGGGTGGAGGGGCGGGAGGGGTCGGACCGCCGGGGAGGCTTCACGTGCAGTGACGCGGCAGTGCGGACTTGAGTCTGGGGGAAGGAGTGGGGGACTCGACACCGAGGGTCTAGTAGGACAAGGGAGGTGAAAGTGAGGTCGGTAGCAAAAATCCAGTGGTAGGGGAACTCCTATTAAGTGTCTTACGGACCAGTGAGACGACTGGAAAAGTTTCGACGTCGACGGAAACGGGGTTCCATGGGTCGAACCGGTGGACGAGGACCCGACGTGGGGCAGGGACAGTGGCGGGGCGGTGTCGTGTGTCGTAGGAGTGGAGGAAGGGTTAGAGGGACGTCCGGGGGAGGGGACTGACGGAGAAGGAGGGGGGTGGACAACGGACTACGAGGAGGTACGTCCGAAGGGACGGGAGGCGTCCGAAGACAAGTAAGTAAGTGGTGCAAAGGTGAGAGTCGAGGGGAGGGAGGAGTAGGGGGACGAACAGGTCGAGACGAGTCGGAGTGAGGGATCTTGTAGAGAGCTAAGGGAGCGGAAGAAGGGAGGTGAAACATTAAGTAACCCTTTGTGGGGTCGAGACTAATTTGGGTAGGTAGACGGGGCTCACGGACTTGTACCACCCTCTTTTACTGTGGGCCCCGACTGTAAGAGTGTGACCTAGGTGCGGAGACCGGAGCCTTCCTGGAGCCCGTGGGACTCTAGACCACGTAAACGCCGAGGGGAGAGACTCCCGGCACGTCCCCTCCCGTGACCCGTCCACCCGGGGAGAGAGACACCGAGAGTTTGGGCTCCCGTGGAACCGAAGTGCTCTCTTGCCGGTGGTGTGTCGACGAGACCGGGGGCCAGGGACGGGACGGACAAACGACGTCCTACCCGTAGTGGTCCAGCGAAAGAAACAGGTAAAGTAACTGCACATTCGCACATAATGAAAGGGGACGACCGCCACTGTTTACTGGTGTGCACATCACCGAGTGGTGTCGTCTCCACATTGCACAAGAGAGTGACAAGACCCCGGTCTTCAGACTTTAGTCGCCGGTCGTGTCGGTCCGAGGGACGTCCCCACAATCCCGACCTGGAAGGACGGAGAAGGTCGAGGACCGCCGAGGTCCACAAGGAACCGAACGCCGGTGTAGTGAGGAGGCAGAGGGAGACGTGTACCAACAGAGATACACAGACACACAAAAGAGGTAGAGAATCTTCTTGTGAGAGGAAAATCTACCTCTCCAACGCACATGGTAGACCCTATTCGAGGAAGAGAGTCCTCGGATTTGACTTAATGAGGGAAAAGGTATATTGCATTGTTAGTGAGAAAATAGTATGTCAGTGAAAAAATAAGACCCTTGATTCTACATACAAAACCCCCGATGAACACCGAGTCGACCATTTCTTAGACGGACGTTACGTCCTCAGGACCCAAACTAAGGACCCAACCCTTCTAAGGGGACCTCTGTCCTTTCCGATGGGTGAGGTCATAAGACCGGACCTCTTAAGGTACCTGACATATCAGGTGCCCCAGCGTTTCTCAGTCTGTGCTGACTCGCTTGAAGTGTAAGTCGAGGGATTTTTGTCTATATGTCCTTTCACCTGTCTAGAAGTGACGTCTCTAGTTACTTAACAGAGTTTCGTTTGTGTCGGTCCCTTTGTCCTGTGCCTACGTCTTTGTGCGGAGGGTCCATAGGCCTGGGGACTCCGAGGACAGCTGGAGTCGAGGGGTGAGGTCCCTACGGGACGACGACGACGACGATTCAGCGAAGTCAGCACAGACTGAGACACGCTGGGGTATCTACCGTCGGGTGGTCCGAGGGGGCAGCGACCCTAAGAGGTCTGTTCTTGTGACCTCACCCAACGGTAAAGGAAGAGGTTGGTCCCTGCGGGTCGGGGATGAGACATGTCGGACCAAAACTTAGAACGCAGGTGCCTCGGGCCCACACAGGTAAAGAAAACGAGAGGCGAGACACGCTCTAAGTAGGGTAAACGACACGTGCAAAGGAGACCCATCGACGGGTACACGTTGGTACAAGGACAGTTCTTAGGAAGGACGGACCCAACCCGAGAAAGATCAAGGCCGGGGTGACGTTTGTGCGACGAGAACGTCCAGTTACCTGTACTTGAACCCCCGTCTGAGGTCCTCTACCACTACGTGTCGCCTCGGACCACACGACGTCACGTACCCCAGCGTTTCTCAGTCTGTGCCGAACCACTGGCTCGTTGTTACTGTCCAAGGTACATATCGACAATGTTTCGTAGCCGCTTTAAGGAACACAACATGTTACACAGGAACAGCGAACGAATGAAATATAAACTATCAGACACGGAGATTGAGCGGGTGGGGACATAACGGGGAAGGAGAAAGGGAGAGGGGCGGCCTTCGGCGAGCGAACGAGAGACATAGACACTCAGACCAAGAAAAACGACAAAAGTGATCAAACAACATAAAAAGTCCAAGGTGCACATTCACTAAAAAGAGTGGGTCCTAAACAGAAACAGACTGAATAAAGTGAACCTCGTGTTACGGGAGGTCCAGGTGGCGACAACGACCTTAAGGTAAGAACGACTAACAACTTATCATAAGGTAGGACTGTGGGTGTGGTCGTCTCCGGAGACGGACCGGAGAAACGGGGGTAGTCCGCACGGCCGACCCTCACGGCAGGGCCGAAACGCCCCTCTCCGTCCGTCGACCCTCCGTCGGGATGATTTCCCGATCTTAACTGCAAATCCTGGGGAGACCCCTGGTGCCCCGGGTCTGTGGGGGTGTCTACGGACCTTGTCCCACCGTGTCCGGTCCTTCAGAAGGGGCGTTCTTCGGCCACACCGGTCGTCGAGTAAGTGCTCGTAACACACACTCACACAAATGGGCCGAACCCACAGGGGAGGTACTCCCGACGGTCCATCAAGGGTTGACTACGGGAATGGGACTAGAACATTTTACTTTGAGTCTGCTTTGGTGCCGTTCGCGAGGTGTGCAGTGTCTCCGAAGACCCAGGGCCAGAGAGGGTGGAGGGGGGCGGGGAAGGGAGTGACAGAGACTCTAATAGAATCAAGGCTGGTCTGATCTTTCGTTTCGCAAAATTAAATATCCTTTGGTTTAGGGTCCGGGTTTCTGATAACGAAAAGTGACATATCCCTAACGAAAACCCCCACCGTCCATCGTAACAGTCTTAAAAAGACTCCGCCTATTACTTCCGGTTAATTTTGCCTCAACTATTAATTTATCAGGTGTTTACAGAACACTTGATTAATTCAACATAAGGTGAAAGTAATCGACGGGTCAAACTGAACGTACAACTGAAACTTCGACACAACCACCGAGTCTTCCGTTCTTTAGGCGGACGTCACAGCCTCTTCGTCCTCTGCACCCGAACTAGGGACCCACCCCTTCTAAGGGGACCTCCTCCGGACCGTTGGGCAAGGTCATAAGAACGGACCTCTTAAGGGTACCTGTCTCCTCGGACCACCCGATGTCAGGTACCCCAGCTTCACTCAACCTATACTGACTCACTGATTCGAGATTCGTATGTCTATTATAGGACATGTTTTAACACATTATACAGTCTTCCTTGTAGTAAGGAAAAGAAATCTGAAAATTGTGTATTTTCTGTACGTATACATCTATTCCCTACAGTCTGACCGACCAAGATGACTTATAGAGAAAGGATTATAAACTTGTGTATATACACGATAAAGGATAGAGAGTATTTCCCGAAGGGACCACCGAGTCGACCATTTCTTAAGCGGACGGCACGTCCTCTCGACCCAAGCTAGGGACCCAACCCTTCTGGGGCGACCTCTTCCCTTGCCGGGGGGTGGGGTAGAGGGTATAACCGACTAACTCTTGTACTACGGACCTTTGCTCGCGGTTCATTTATTTCCTCAACCTTAGTCGACCTCCCAGTCGAAACGACGCGTACCCGGAGACGAAGTCGTTTAGACTCCCAAGACGGAGGTCCAGAGTCTTGAGTCCACACGTAGGGCCCCCAGGCCCATGTGTTTCACTCCAACTGAACCCCCGAAGGAAAGAGGCGTAGTCCTTCGAGGAAGACGGGTCCTCTGTCACGGGACACCAGAGAGTACCCCTGTTCGTGAAGACTTCTATTTTTCCTCGTCCTTCGCACGTGGAGGAACCTGACCTCCGTCGGGGTCGGAGACAGACGGGTGGTGGGGGAGGACGAGACCCTCTTCGGTCCCCCGAGAGGACAGGACTCGGAGCAGTACACTTGCCGCACTCACCCCTGGGAGACCCCTGGTGTGTCAACAAATAATTGCTGACTATTCGTTAGTCCCTGACTATTCGTTAGTCCCACGTAGCCTCTTCTTCCCTCCGTACCGGCGCCGACTCCCAGTGACAGTTCCCCTCTCTTCCGAGCCTTTGACACTATAGTTAGTCCCTGTTTCCGCTGAGTCTCGTCAAACTTCGTCTTTGGTGGAATCTCTACAAACATGGTTTCGGGGTGAAAATACTTGGTCTTCTGGTCTAGGGTAGCTCCAATTTACCCACGTCTTCCGAACCTAGACGGATTGACATGTATTTGGACCAAGAGACCCTCAAGTTGACCCTTTGTTTTGTAAGTCCCCTGTTTCACCACCTACTTTCTTCACACCTTCTCGGAACGCTTCCGTAAAACATCCATTGTAGACTTACACGGGTTTAAATAGTTTTGGTTTAAGATATTTCTTTTCTATTTCACTTTCAGTGAGTCAGCACAGGTGAGAAACTCTGGGGTACCTGACATTAGGTCCAGTACCTTGAGAGGTCCGGTCTTATGACCTCACCCCTCGGTAAGAGCAGAGGTCCCCTAGAAGGGTTGGGTCCCTAGCTTGGGTCCAGAGTGTGTAACGTCCGTCTAAGAAACGGTTGGCTCGGTGGTCTCTTCCGGTTTTTACTCCAATAAATGCAATTGGAAAACGAACTCATTCAAGAGATCTTGAAGTAAAAAAAGACCCAAAATGGTATGTTCACACACAATCGAGTCAGTACAGGTTGAGAAACGTTGAGGTACTTGACATCGGATGGTTCGAAGAAACAGACACCCTAAGAGATCTGTTCTTATGACCGGACCCATCGGTAAGGAAAGAGGTCCCCTAGCGGGACTGGGTCCTTAACTTGTGACCAGAGGGTTTGACGTCCGTCTAAGAAATGGTAGACTCGGTGGTCCCTTCGGACGCATTTCTATTTCCGACACCTATTTTTACACCGGTAAAGTGTCTACCCTTTGACTTCGATAATATGCAAAAAACAAGTCAAAACAGTCTTCCAAATAACGGTTCTCGCATAGAGGTGGGTCCATAAAGGAGTGGGTAGGTAGGGAGGTAGGTAGGTAGGAAGGTAAGTGGGCAGAGAGGCGGGTAGTAGGTAGGTAGAAAGGGAAGTAGGAAGATAGGGAGGTAGATATGTAGACAGTTAAAGTATCAATGACTTTTTAATCGGTTTTGTAAATCTCTAAAAACGTACATGGACGACACCAAAGACTTCTTTTTTTTTTTCCGTGTTCCTTCGTCACACAGAGGACTGTCTTGTGGTCGAAGACACGTCTTCCCGTCGTATCAAGTCCAAGGACCCGTCCTTAAACAAAGAGGTACGTCTCGGATCGAGAAACGTAAGAAGTAAAGGTCCTCGAAATGCACAGGAAGGCGCCGTGGTAAAACCGTCATCGACTGTGTACAATTGGACGGACGCCAAGTCTCAACGATTGTCTAGATGTTTCCGTGTCAGGGAGGGCATCTAAAACGTTTAACTTATTTAGTAGGTCTGACTTCCGCAATTTTTAGAGTTTCTGCTCTTTCTTTTAAGTTTCTACGGACGTTCTCGTCGGTCGTAGTCTCCCGTGGGAGTGCAGGAGCGACTAAGTAACAGAATTGGGAACATAGAACGTGGGGAAAGTCTCGTGCCCTAAGACCCGAGGCAGGTTCGTGTTCGGTCGGACTTAAGTGTCGCCCAATATCTTCGACCTTCCGACGTTCGAGACATACCTTGGACCGAAGAGAAAACCAACGGGTAGCCGGTAGCCGTCTTGGTCAGAGGAGACGTCACACTGCCGGAGGAAGGACCGAGGGGCCGGAATCGTGTGACGGGAGGAAAAAAATCTAAGAGAGGGACCTCGTAGGTGGGGACGATGTCGAAGTAGAAGGGCCGAAGGGTTTGGTGTGGACCAAAGAGGACTGGTTGTCCGTGACTTGAAAAATGACCCCCCCGGGTTCCACGGGGCGAAGGAGACGGACCTTGGTCGACCTTTCCTGACACACCAGTGGGTACACAGGACGGAGGGAGAGTCCATCGTGTGGTCAGTCCCCCGGACAAGGAAGTAAGAACGGCGAAGAAAGAAGAAGTACTGGACTCCTGCAAGGGTTCGAGGTCACACCCAGTCTCGAGGGACCAAAATGGGGACCACGATGAGACAAGACGTTTGCCTCCTATCTCGTCTTAGCAGTGTGGTCCGGGACGAACCCCGTGTGTTGCCGAGAGTAGGAGACCGGGGGTCCCAGACTCGAACTATAGGTTGTAAGTACACGAGGAATCCTACGAGGACCGTGAAAGTTTTACTACACGTCCCTAGTAGAGTAAATTAGGGGTCTTTATCGTCGATACTTGACTTCCAGACACAGGAAGGGGTGTACGGACGAGACCTTGGGATTATTCGGGGGTACATTTCCAAACCTTTCACTCCTGAATTCTTCACCATTCTCAATCCACTCCGGTCCTCCCACCCCGGGGTATTACCCTAATCACGGGAACACCCCTCTCCCTCCACGGTGCACTCCTATGTTGATCTTCCGTCGACAGGTGACCGGCCCTGCGACCGGAAGTGGTCGGCGGTCCAGACGTCCGAAGGACTGGAACCGGAAGGTCGAAGACCTCGCCACTCTTTATTTACGACCGACAAATTCAGTAGGTAAGACACGATCGAAACAACATGGTCGGGTTTGACCCTGTCGTTCGATTGGTCCTCCCAACGATGAGATGAGCGACACGTTTGCCCTTCGACTCCAATTCACTGAACGGGTTTAGCGGGCCGAGGGTTCACCCTCTCGGGTCAGTCTTGAGCCCAATCTCCTGGTCCGGGGACCGTACGGATGACAGCGAGTACAGAGGAAAGACAGGAGTGAGGTCGGGTCACGGACGTCCGGGAGGGTCCCGTCCTCCGTGGAGAGCGGAGTCCAGAGACACGAACGACGGGAGTACTCGGAAGAAGGGAAGAGGTCGGTCGCGTCATGGGTGGGGGGTGGGAGAGGGACCCGTGGCGCGGAGTAGTCCGCCCGCGGGCAGGGGACTCTGATACACACCTTGCCCGACGTTCGAGTCCTTCGGTCCCGCGAAGTGTCCGAAGAAATGTCAAGTGCCGGTGTTGAGGAGTGGCAGGCCGGACGACGAAGTATCCGTCGTGATCAAGTTGTGTTTCCGTAGGTCTCTTTTTGCACGAAGTCTTGTAGTCTCTGCGTTAACTCCAATATCAACGTAGACGTTTTCTTTCACTTTCTTCTTCCGTCAAATGCCTGTTAATTTTTTCTTTTTCTGGGAAAAGACCCCCGGAGTTCGTACGTCTAACTAGCAACGAACTTTCTTACCTTACTGCGTCTGTTACCGGAGATGTAGGTAGGACGAACCTCACCCAGTCTCTCGGGCACAGACCTCGAGGTTCCCTGGAGGTCGGACGTCCAGCAGACGAGTAGAGATTGAGGGACTTGAGACGTCAGACCACAAAACACGACGCAAAAGAGATTGATCAAGAATGTTCATAACAGAGAAACTACTCCGACGGTTCAGACACTTCGGCTCCAGGTAAGGGACGAAAGGACCGACTGAGCGGGTGAAGGAGTGGGGGGCCGCCCCGAGTCCCGGGTCTGTTTGGGACGTGTCAACCCACCCTGCCCCTTCAGCGACACCTGAGTCCCGGGGTCTAGTCGGCAGGACCGGACCGACAGGTCGTGGCGGTGGACGTCTCGTAACCTGCATCACCCAGACCCAGACCAGTCACAAAGTGACTCTCGGAGTCCGCTAAGGTTGTCCCAAGGTTCGAGGACGCCCCCACTGCTTGTGTGGGACACCCCCCGACACCAGTGGACCGAAGAGGTGGAGTGGACCCATTCTCGTCGAGTCCCCGAGTTACTGCTTCGACTGTCTCTGAGGTCCTCCGGGTCCCCCGAGTCGGGGTGCCATCTCCTCCACCTGTCACTGGTCGAAAAAGACCGTGAGAAACTGTGTTGTGGAGAAACCCAACCAGACACAAGATCCCCTCTTTCAATATCCTTTCAAGGTCAAATATAACTGAAGTTTACACTATCGGTTTTTATCTTCTAGCTAAAAAACTTAGTCGGAATTTTCTCCAAGGAAAAATTTCGTTGTCAAGCACTCTACTGAAATCGGAACACCCTCTAGATTTCAACTTTTTTTGTTTTGTTTTGTTTTGTTTTTTTGACGTCTCGTAGGTAAGGTCCGACTGAAAGACCGTACGTGGGCGTTACCCAAGAGACTCACGCTGTGACCAGAACCTCTACGGCAGTCCTCTACGGCAGTTTTATACGGCCACCGGGTGCAAGTTGTGGTCGTGAGTGTAGAACAATAATTCGTCTTCGGGGTCCTCCCCGTCCCGAACTTTGTCCGTTTTTAAACGTTCCAAACTCTAAGACAAGTTTGAAGGTTGTCGGTGGGTCGGAACGACCTTCGTAGTTCGTAGTCTACTTAGTCGCTAACTTCTACCTAGACCCGATTTAAACCTCTAAAAACTGAGTCGGTCGTCACTTTAAGTCGTCAAAGAGGACTTCGAAAACCACTGGAAAACCAAAGTAAGTTCGAGTTTGTGGTTTCCGTTACCTTGTCACCTACCTGACCGTTCGAACCCACTGCCAACATGTCGACTCTAGTTAGGTGGGTGACACTTTGGTTTGACTTAGACCAGACGGAGAGTCAAAAGGAAGGGGCATTTCCTCCCGACTCCCTACGTCCACCCTGTATCTCGGACCGTCCCACCCAGTCCCTCCTCGCACCGTGCGTCCTGTCCTCCGTACTCGTCTGGGGTAGTCCGTGTGAGGTACGACCACCGAGGTGTCCGTATGGGGCTCCCCGAGCCTGTGGGGCAGTGACACAGGCCCCTGTACAAGGGTGTCTTGACGTTGACTCGTTCAGAAGTCGACTTCGGATCATGAGGGACGAAGGTCGTGCACGACACAAAGACCTATTAGGAGTTTCGTGGGAAACCTACATTTCTACCCAGTCTAGTTTCGCAGTCGCTCCTGGACCCAGGGACTACTAGGACCAATTGCATGGACTCCAGAGACAGTGCTTCCCCTGTGCCTAAATCGGAACGAGAAAAAGACGGAGACCAGACGCCGAACGAATAAGTCCGACATCTATGAGTATATGTCTCTTTGTTATCTCCCTGTATTTTATAAGTACGACACAGGCATAATTTCATATTAATCGTCGTCACAATTCGACAGTCCTCCGGACGACCTAGCATTTTACACTCGGCCCCGACCTAAGAAGTAATAGAGTACCTGGGTTTCGGACCGATTACTACAAGAAGAGAAACTCCGACTAAAGTTTCGTAAAATCGACGTCGCGACATCACAGTCTTACCGAAGGAATACGAAAACACTACACTTACTAAAGAAGATGAACACCACTCATGGAAATAAAAACAAAACATTAATGTCTTTTTGATACATAGGTAGTATTTCTTGAATTTATTATATTTTACTTGTTTTTATCTTTGAAGGGATTTAAATGGGGGACAAATATTAAACCGTAATTAAACAGGTCTATCGAAAATTTATATTATAAATAAATACATATGTTATAAATAATACGAAGTAAAATTAATAGTATGTTTCTTTAAGAAAATATAGAGAACTAAAAAAAGTGAATTATTACGTATAAATTGTTGAAAGGTATTTACACACAAAAAACATCCTTTAATTAACACACACGAGTCAACGAATCAACACAGGTCGGCAAACGTTGGGGATCCTGACATCGTCGGACCCGAGGAGACAAGTACCTTAAAGGGTCCGTTCTTATGACATCACCCCACTCTAAAGGAAGAGGTCTTTTTAATGTAATGTTTTCTATTTGAATTTTTTCTATGTAATACCATACAGATAAGAAACCCATCGTAATCCTACAATTAGAACTTCTAATGTATCAATCCATCTTTCTGATATCAGTTACTTACTTTTCACTATATTTTAATAAGTATTCGATTTATAGGACCATCTTAAAGGTTTGTTTTAGACAAGGAATAGTAGAAATTCTACTGACAGAACTAAATTTGTTTTTTGTCGTTGTTTTTCCCGAACAGAATAAACCTTTCTAAGCGCACCGACAACAGTACCACCCGGTAGGTGTCCCGATAATAAAGACTCCTACTGGGTCACTCTAAAATTCCCGTTAGAGAAGGGGTAGACTACCGGGTCTTCAGAGTGAGTTGGTGCACTGGTGCTAGTGTCAATCGTCCGAAGTGGGAAGGTTAGGGTAAAGAGAGAAAGTCGAGAAACCTTAGAGAAGTCCTATTTGGTCAAGATTGAGATTTACGAGAAAGAAAGACTTATTTACACTTAATGGAAGTCTCTTATCTCACACACTGTTACTTGTCTAACTCATATTTCCTATGCTTGTAAATAGAACCTATAATGTAAAGGGTACCTTTAATGACCTAAAAGGATGTTTAGGTTTCTTATATTTTCAACACAAAAGAGGAGGCATTTTGTCGACCATAGGTACACACAAAGCTCACAGGATCCCGAAGGGACCACCGACTCACCATTTCTTAGGAGAACGGCTACGTCCTCTGTACCCAAACTAGGGACTAGGTCTCCCAGGGTGTATGGAGCCTCGTTGATTCGGGCACTCGGAGATCTCGGGTGCGAGACGCTGTGTCCGGTGGGACGACTACCCTTCTCTTCTCTGCGGTGGCGTTGCCTTCGGGGGCTTTACGTCGCTCTCTCATCGGGAACGCGTTGATTTCGGGCGTGCCGGTGTTTCTGGGTGGCGTCGGGTCTTGTTTGGAATTTTTTCGGTGTCGTGAACTTTATAAAAAAAAATTTCACAAGATCCTGTCGGAGATTCAAGAGTGAAGGTATGAAGTGAAGTAGGGGGCGTTTAGTCAGTTGACTTAGTGGGAGACGCACATGATTCAGTGGGAACCTGGGATATCTGACTAAAGAGACAGGTACCCTAAGAGGTCCGTTCTTACGACCTCACCCAACGGTACGGGAGGAGGTCCCGTAGAAGGACTGGGTCCCTAGCTTGGGTGTAGAGAATACAAAGGACGTAACCGTCCGTCCAAGAAATTGTGATTCCGTCGGTGGACCCTTCGGGACTTGGTGACAGATGTGTCAACGATTAGGTTTGTAGACTTCAGTAAGGACATCTTCCATCGAAGACGGTCTCTTTGTTTCTTCGGACCTCAGGGGCATCGACTGTCACCGTTGTAAGGAACGACTGAGTGTCCAGTCGTACACCCACCTTCGGAAGACCCGAGTCGACCAGAACCTACGTGAGGTAACCCGGGTCGATCCCAGGGTCACAGAGGATCAGTTCCAGGGTCCAACCGCCTCTTTATGAGGAACCCTCCACGAAATCAATGTAACGTCCGTCCTCGAGTCCTTCCGGCCCGGTAGATTCGGGAGACGTCAGAGTCGTGGGGCAGTGAAGGTACCTGCGAGACGACCAGTCTCTTTCAGTGTATCGGTGCTGGTGTCACTCACCCCACCCCAGGCAAGGGAAGTGTCACGTCGACCCGAGTCCCGACCGACCCCTCTCCAATTAATGTCTTTTACCAAGTCAACGCGTGTCGGGGACGGGTCAAGTAGTTGAACAGTTGGCGTTTAACCGGGAACGGCACCCACGAACGGTGGATGGAGTCGTTCCTAATTTAGTCCGTGGTGACGTCGAAGCCTGGAAGTTGGGGGAACTTTCCTCGAGTCCCACCTCTGGTCTTTACCATCTTCCGTCGCGAGACACGGGGTCCTTTTGACAACCCTGTCCAGAAGTCTACCAATCTACAAGAGTCCTCGACAAAGACTCGGGTCAAGAATATAGTGGAGTCTGGATCTTTTCGTGACTTTAGGAAGTACCCCTGGTAACACAGGACACTGATCGTCTTCGAAGCACTCTAGTCGTCTTTGAAAGATGTTTTTTTATACACGAACTGACATATTTCAGAAGGAAACGGTTTTAGTGTAGTACAACAGGAAGGGGGGTAGAGACCTCGTCAAAGAGCTTCGATGTAGACTCCACAAAAGAGGGCCCGACGTCAGGAGTATAACGGGGGGTTTTTGAGCGTTGAGAATCAACACTTAAATAAAATCAGTTGGTTCACGACGACGAGCAGAGAGGACAAGAGAGGACTTGTTTGCGGTGGGGACGGGAGAAGAGGGGAGAAATAGGTGAGAGGTCGTGTTCGGTGGAGGACGGGAGATACCCTCTGTGAGAGAGACGAAGGTGAGGAGTGGACTGGAGGGGGTCAGGTGAGACGTGTGTCGTCGCCTCTCTAGATTTGTGTGTGGTGTTCTACGTTTTCTCCGACATAAAGAGGGACCGAGTTCCGGTGGAAATCCGAAGACCAACGGGAGTCTTATTTTGGGTAAGGGGACGGGAACCGACACTGAGAAGACCCCACACCAAAGACGAGTAGAGGACGGGAGTAGGACCCCGTCGAAGGACGGGTAGGACCTCCAGTAGAGAGGTTTCGACGGGTAGGACCTCCAGTAGGGAGGTCTGGTCCTTCTATCGTCTGATTACAGAGGTTTATTAGTGAACTAGCCCAGCTCTATGGTCCAACAAAATATCTTGTCTGTCTCTACCCCCTTCCGCTCCTTTGGTTCACTTTTCCAACAAGTGGAGCATTGATAGAGGGCTTTACCGTTCGGAGTCCGTCCCCCTACACAAGTAAAGAAGGGAGGACGGTAGGTGTCCATCCGAGGACTTGTTTCCGTGAAATTGCCAGTCCGTCTCCCGGTCCCAGGAGACTCCGTTCGGTAATACATACTAATATTATTGTTTTCGTTGCCCTTCCTTCAGGTTCTTCGTCAAGGTTGTCCTTTTCAATCTTAGCGGAAAAGGGACGCTATAGGACTGGAGTAAGGCCCGTTGGGAAAAGAGGATATGGGAGGTCGGTACGGTAGAGGAACATCAGGAGCCCATGTCTTCGAGTGAGAACGGAATCCCGAAAGAGTGGTCGACAACGGAGACGGTCCTTGTGTGAGGAGGTCCGGAGAGAACATGTTTGAGTGGAAACGTCCCTTCGGAAACAACCTACGCTCAGATGTCGTGAGAGACGCACCTCGCGTCTTGTCGAACTGTCGAGGAGGAAAATAGACACCGAACAAGTAAGAGACAAAGGAGGGGAGAAAGCAGTGGAGTTCCCACGTCTCGGGGGGCGTCGGGGTCGAGCGCCCTCTCGAGGACGTTTGGCACCCCTGAACCACTTGTAGCGACTCACTTAAAACTTCAAATATGATACTTGACGTGTCATGAGAGAGAAGAATCATTACGTTGATAAAATCCACCCCAGCAGGAGCCACCGAGTCACCCATTTCTTAGGGGGTCGTAACGTCCTCTGTGTCCTTTGCGTCCAAGTTAGCGACCCAGTCCTTCTAGAAGACCTCCTCCCGTATTGTTGGGTCAGGTCATAAGAACGGACCTCTTAGGGTACCTGTCTCCTCGGACCTCCCGACGACAGGTACCCAGTCGTTTCTCAGTCTGTACCGACTTCGTCGACGCGTGGGTACGTCTAAAATCCACTTCCACATTCGCCCCCATCTCGTCACCGACCACAAACTAGGCGATACCTTAATTTAGGTCCAGTCCTCTACCTACTCTCCAGGCGTCCCTCTTTCTGGACCGCGGAAGACACTCGTCCCGGTACACCACGCACCCTCGGTCGCTCCGACACTCCACTCTCGGTCCGTCTTGTGCCCCCACTGCGGTCAGGACAAAGAAGGGTCGACACACAGGGGCCGATGTAATAAAATAGGGTAAATTGAATTAGGAACTGTCGGGATAGTTTATCCGTAATATATATAAAGTACTTCCTTCGTCAACTCACACCCTCTAATATATATTAACCTCAGACCGGGTCGTGTCTACAAGTAATTTACGACCGGGGGATGTTTTTCCTAGGGTCCAAGGAGAGACGATGCGGAGATACACTTACGCTTCCATAATTTTAAGATTTGAGACGTTGGTCTTTATTTTTGCTCCATTAAAGACTTTAATATGTTTACGAAGAGGTGTCTCCTTCAGTGGAGTCCCACAGACATTAATGTCTTGATGGATAATGTAAATTTACACCAGGAGTCTCGCTTTTCCGTACGTTTGCACCGAAAGTCAGCCGAGGGTCCGCGCCCGCCCTCGTCGTCCGAAGGGTGTCGGGAAGTGAATGAACACAGGAGAACCGAGGCAGGGGCCCTCCGGCGACCCGGCGAGGACGGGACAATGGACCACCGGCCGGACTGAGAGACCGGGTGGGTACCGTCCTGGACCCCCTCCTGGACGGACCCAGACGAGGTAGTGAGTGCGATCTTAAGTAGGATCGAAGACTGGGGAAGAGTTCTCCCGAGCACTATGCCTAAATTTCGGCATTTACACTAATGCTCCCGAAGGGACCACCGATCCGACCATTTCTTAGGCGGACGTTACGTCCTCTGGGACCAAACTAAGGACCCAACCCTTCTAGACGACCGCTTCCCTTTCCGATGGGTAAGATCATAAGAACCCGAAGGGAACACCGAGTCGACGTTACGTCCTCTCTCCGGGACCAAGTTAAGGACCGAACCCTTCTAGGGGACCTCTTCCCTTTCCGATGGGTGAGGTCATAAGACCGGCCCTCTTGAGCTCCTGACATAACTGGTACCCTAACACAGTCAACCCGTGTTGACTCACTGAAAGTGAAAAGTACCCTAATAACTCTTCTATTCATTTATAAATACCTATACGTTCGTTAAAGACAAAATTAAAAAATTTAATTTCCTATCGAAATGTTACAACACGATCAAAGAAACCTGTTGTGACGTGGTCGATGTACACACGCATATAGGAGAGGGAGGACCCCGAAGGGCCCCCCGCGATTACCATTTCTTGGGTGGACGGTTACGTCCTCTACGCCCAAACTAGGGACCCGCCCCTTCTAGGGGACCTCCTCTTGTACCGTTGGGTGAGGTCGTAAGAACGGACCTCTTAGGGTGGTGGTCTCCTCGCACCGCCCGATGTCAGGTATTCCAGTTCTCTCAGCCTGTGCTGATCACTCAATCGCGCATCGTGGGGGAGAGCTCGGAGGGAGGGTGAGGGATGGGGTTCGTGACTCGACTCGAGGGACACAATGTCCTGTCGAAGGGCGATTGATAGATAAAGTGTGTCCCCTCACATAGATACAGTTACGATGAGACGGTTAAACATAAAGAAGAACGATTCTTGCCGAAGGGTCCACCGAGTCACCGGTTCTTAGGTACACGGTCAAGTTCCCCGCGTCCTCTACGACCAAGCTAGGAACCCACCCCTTCTAGGGGACCTCTCACTTCGGCGTTCGGTGAGGTCATAAGAACGAACCCTTTACGGTCCCCGTCTCCTCGGACCACCCACTACCAGGTATCGCAACGTCTCTCACCCTGCGCTGACTCGAACTCGCTGTCGTGTGTGCGTGTCCACACGGGTAGTGGGGGTCCCGTGCCAAGAGACACCAACATGACCCCAGGGGTAAGGTGGAGAGTGTTCGAGCCCCTGGTACAGGTCCACTCTACTCGAGAGGCCAGGAGGGAGGTAGTAGACACTTCACCCACGTCCGTAGTGTGGAGGGCAGCATTGGCCCACCCCGAAGGTTCCCCAGAACAGGCACCTCGAGGGTCTCGTCCATCCGTCACGGCACACTTCCAACGACGTATCTATGTGTGCGTCGACGCAGTCGGTCGGAGGGGCGGAGGGCTCCCGACCTCCCCAGTCCTGAACGAGACCTTCGACTCATGTCCACTGCCAGTAGTGGAGTCCGGTCCGACCAAATTTCTGACCAGTCAAAGAGGGGCGGGGGTAGAACTCGGGGCGAGACGTCAGTCTCACAGAGGCCTGTGAGAAGTCTACTGACGTAGTCTGGCGTCGACCATGGGTGTAGAGAGTCCCAGAGTCAAGTCAGCGAGTCCGTACAGACTGAGAAACACTGGTGTACCTGACGTCGTGCGGTCCGGAGGACAGGTAGTGGTTGGGGGCCTCGGACGAGTTTGAGTACAGGCAGTACAACCACTACGGTAGGTTGACAGAGTAGGAGACAGCCGGGGAAGAGTCCCAAATCTACGTGTACCTGGATCAGCCCCCGTCTCCTGTCTCTTCGACACGACCGGCTCCACCCGACACGTCCCTCCCCTACCACTCCCCTACCCCACCCACTCCCACTTGCAGGGGTGTCCGTCCCCGCTACCCGTGACAGGAGAGGAGGCAGAGGTGGGGACCCGACACAAGTCTTGTCAGTGTCCTGACAATTGTGCCGTCCCGGTGGTCTGTTTGATAAGGTCAGGAGAAAGAACACGAACTCGGGGGTCGGGGTACGGTGGGCCCCGGGGAAGAGAGTCACTAACGGAGGTCACCTGGTCTGTCCCACGCCCCTAGAAGTAGGTCCGTCCCCCGATAACCCCAGGACCTCAGTCTGGTCGTGGGGGTGCACCGAACCACCTACCAGTCTCGACACCTCCTTCCGACCTCGGGAGTGCACCCGGTGGTTCGATTCCCTTTGGGTGTCCGGTCGAGTGGTCGGACCGGGACGTGGTCGTCCGGACTGGCTTAGACCGAGGACAAGTGACTCAACTACTACAACGACATTTGTACCCCTCGAAATTTAGCACCACTTCTCTGAGTACGGACCCGGGCCTTTGAGGGGCAAGAACACAGAGATTCTTCAGATCACTTCCGTGGTGGGCGGTAGTGCCTGAGTTACCTGTACTTAGACTCGTTTGAGGCCCTTTACCACCTCCTGTCTCCTCGGAACGTACGATGGAAGGTACCCCAGCTTCTCAGGTGTCCTAAATAATTGACTTGTTGTGGGCGAGGACCTGACAGGGACGGTGAGGACGAAGAGGCTACCTATGGTGCAAGGTTAGTCTCGGGTCCTACCGGAACGGACACCAACTTCGGGTCTTAGATTCTAGACCGAAGACAGAGGTAGGGTCGAGGATCTAACCCCGAAGGGACACCTCATGGACAGGTGTTTCCACGACTCTGGAGTTCTGTCTACGAGTGGACCGCACTACTGGGTAGCAGACAGGGTAGACCCGACTTAGGGTCGGTCTCGCGAAGGATCTGGAGACTAGAGGGGAGGACTACGGGTCTCTGTTCCAGACTTCCTTCGCACGCAAACGACTCGGACCCCACGGTGCGTGGGAAGGACAACGGGTGTAAAGTAGACTTGAAATGCTCTTGTCCTTTTCGTTCGCACGCTCTGCAAAAGATAAGTCAAAGTTTCGTGAAAGAACTTTCACTGAAGACTGTTGACAGTGAATTTCCCTTTATCTGGGTCAAACTTTTTCTTGTTGGGACTTTAGAGTATTCTTAATAAACTAACGGAGACGAAACGGTGACTCTTCTTTTGTTAGGGAAAAAGATGAACCTCGACCACACCAGGAACCTAAGTAAAATCAATAGAAGACCGACCAGAGTTGCGAATTATATATCTCACGGAGTACCTTAGTTGTTATTTTCCTTTCTTTCATGAAGGGTTCGGGTGTCTGAAGCCAACTTTTTGTCGGGACGCCACCTTTGTTAATAAACGAGAATAGATACTCTTGTCGAGACAGACGTGGCGGGGGTGGAGGGTATAGGTGGGTTCGAGACGTCTGGTATTTAGTGATGAGGGTAGAAAGACGTTTCTTGTCGTCGGTACCGACGAGTGTTTCGGGGTCCTCGTCCAGAAAACAGAACCTAGGGAGCAGGACACGCTGCGTGAGAGGTCGGGGGTGGGGACTGGACCTCTCCCAAGACTATTCTCCACAGCTTCTGCCCCTCCCCTGTGTGCGACGACCTTGTCCGGGAGGGGACGGTTCAAGTGTGCGGCCCTCGCCCGACAGTCGTAGGGACCCGAGAAACATTGGAAACACAGGGACACAAATTTTACGTAAGATACGTGCACAAGGATCCGACGACCTCGAGTGAACGTCCATGAGACCCCCTCCTGAGGACCACCTCCCTTCCACCCCTTCCCGTCTCCTTGTGACGACTACCCCCGCGACCTCCGTCGAGACTCCCAGGACTGTTCTGTCTGGAACAGGGAGACGGCCAGGTCCGTGAGGTCTGCGAGAGTCACGTCGTCGCAGACTCTGTAGACAGTGGCACGACAGACGACCCCTGGGACTCTCCCACGTTTCGACCCGTTCGGGTAGGGACGGGGGGGGGGGGTCCCCGACCTGCTAGTCCTCACTGGGGCTAAGACATCTTCGCCCTACCCCCACACTCTCCCTCCTGCTTGGGCCCGGGAGGACCCGTCTGCCGTCGGATCGTCTCCACCCCTGACCGGAAACAGACCCTCCGACCCAGACGCAGTTCCACGCTCCCTTCCTACATAGTGCGTCAAATTCCAGCCTTGATCCTCAAGCACACACCCATGGATGTACCACAAACGTTCACGTGTGCATCGAGTCAACCACTTCTCGGGCGGACGTTACATCCTCTGGACCCAAGGTAGGGACCAAGCTAAGGACCCAGTCCTTCTAGACGACCTCTTCCCTATCCGATGGGTGAGGTCATAAGAACCCGAAGGGAACACCGAGTCGACCACTTCTTAGGCGGACGTTACACCCTCTGGACCCAAATTAGGGACCCAACCCTTCCAGGGAACCTCTTCCCTTTACGATGGGGGAAGTATAAGACCGGACCTCTTAAGGTACCTGACATCTCACGTATCCCAGCGATTCTCGACCTGTACTGACTCACTGAAAGTGAGGTAAAGTGCACCCCTACATACGTATACACCCACACAAGTTCGGATACAAGAGTGTACGTGAGTGTATACATACACGGACGGGCACGCGCACACACACAAGGTAAGCATTTGACTTTCGTTTTTCGGTTCACCCTCCCTGGATCTCTACTTGGTTGTGAAGTCCACCCTCAAACGTCCCGACCCTCGCTTGCCCGTCCACTCCGCCCCTCTAGACTGGAGGGACGGAGGTGGTTCCTGGAGAGGTGACGTACAACAAGGGAAACACTTGTTCGACGACTCAAGGATGATTCACGGGACGTGACACGGTCCATTCCTCGAAGAGGTGTAACGACTCTGGGGTAGTGTCGTAAGCAACAACAAGTCAGAGATTCAACACATTTTAAGATATACTGGGGTACCTGACGTCGTGAGGTTCGAAGGGACAGGAGGTGGCAGGGGGTGTCAAACGAGTTTGAGTACAGGTAACTCAGTCACTGCGGTAGGTTGGTAGAGTAGGAGACAGCAGGGGAAGAGGAGGGCGGGAGTTAGAAAGGGTCGTAGTCCCAGAAAAGGTCACTCAACTGAGAGGAGTAGACCACCGGTCTCATAGCCTCGAAGTCGAAATCGTAGTCAGGAAGGTTACTTATAAGTCCCAACTAAAGGAAATCCTAACTGACCAAACTAAAGGAACGTAAGGTCCCTTGAGAGTTCTCAGAAGAGGTCGTGGTGTCAAACTTTCGTAGCCAAGAATTCACGAATCTAAAGAAATTCCAGGTTGAGAGTGTAGGTATGTACTGCTGACCTTTTGGGTATCGAAACTGATATACTGGAAACATCCGTTTCACTACGGAAACGAAAAATTATGTAACGGATCCAAACAGTATCGAAAGGAAGGTTCTTCGTTTATAAAAATTTAAAGTTCGGACGTCAGTGGTAGACGTCACTAAACTCTCGGGTTCTTTTATTTCAGACAGCGACAAAGGTGACAAAGGGATAGATAAACGGTACTTCACTACACTAGTCTACGGTACTAGAATCAAAAAACTTACAACTCAAAATTTGGTTGAAAAAGTGAGACGAAAAAGTGGGAGTAGTTTTTCGAGAAATTAAGAAGAAGTAAAAGACGGTAATCTCACCATAGTAGACATATAGACCCCAATAACTATACAGAGAACCGTTAGAACTAAGGTCGAACAATAAATAGGTCGGACCGTAAAACGTACTACATGAGAGGAACCTTCTTTTCAATACTGGTTGGATCTATCGTATAAGTTTTCGTCTCTGTAATGAAACGACTGATTCCAGGTAGATCAGTTCCGATACCTAAAAGGTCATCAGTACATACCTACACTCTCAACCTGACACTTCTTCCGACTCGCGACTTCTTAACTACGAAAACTTGACACCACAACCTCTTCTGAGAACTCTCAGGGAACCTGACGTTCCTCTAGGTTGGTCAGGTAAGACTTCCTCTAGTCGGGACCCTAAAGAAACCTTCCTTACTACGATTTCGACTTTGAGGTCATGAAACCGGTGGACTACACTTCTCAACTGAGTAACCTTTTCTGAGACTACGACCCTCCCTAACCCCCGTCCTCCTCTTCCCCTGCTGGCTCCTACTCTACCGACCTACAGTAGTCACTGAGCTACCTGCACTCAGACTCACTTGAGGACCTCAACCACTACCTGTCCCTCCGGACCGCACGACACTAAGTACCCCAGTGTTTCTCAGCTGTCCTGACTCACTGACTTGACTTGAGATGTATACTCGATATATTTGTCCGACTGTTATATGTCGAAACAGTATTAGGAAAAGGTTAAAACTTGGTCAGTCAACAAGATACATTCCGACGAAGAACTGGACGTATGTCCAAAATCTCCTTTGTTATTCCACCCGTCCATAAGGGTAGAGAACTTCCTGAAAGGTGTCAAACGACACTAGGTGTGTCAGTTTCCAGAAGAGTATCAGCTACTTCGTCTTCATCTACAAAAGGACTTTAAGGGAACTTCATAAAACTCGGATTGGAACAATCGTACGCTTTACTCCCGTCAACACGTCATCAAACTCGTAAGAAATCATGACGGGAGGAAACCTGACCCTACTTTTGACCTTCCGGAAGAATAGAGAGCAACGACAAGTGTCGTACGTAATGTTTCAGAAACTTTCGTCTCGAAGGTCTCCACGTGAACTCGTGCACACATACTCGCGTGTGTCCGACACGGTCCACCCCCAGCGACTTGTCTGGACGGGCCTTAGACAAACGCCACTCCTCGTCCAAAGGCCTAAGAAGGAATAAGAGAGCAGAGGCAAGACAACTCTCCAGAGAAGAGAGACAAAACACAGAGGAGTGGAGGGACGTTAAACGTCTCAGGGTCGAACCAGATCCCTTCGTTCCTGCATCCAGGGATTCCGGGTGTCGACGAGACAGGTTTCCGGTATCTGGGGACACATACTCGTGTGTGAGTACTCTGAGTCCGTACGGAGATAAGGTCTACGTGAACGAATTAAAACTTATTTACTTAATCACTTCTTAGGTACTCAGACATAAGTCCCACTCTTCCTGGGGGGGCCCTCTTTCACTTTGCGGGGAAAGGAAACCCACCGCCACCCCCCACCCTTCTTAGGTCTCTTTTACGAGTGGACAGAGACTCCAAGTCGACGAACGTCTAAAGTGCCCGAGGGAGGCCGGTACCACACACAGCGACACACTAGTGATAAGACACTAAGACACTATTAGTGCGGACAAATAAACGTCTACAATGGTACAATTCCACTGTTCATTTACTTTTACACACATTAAGAGTTTTGATCAGTTTCTTGTAACTACATTAGTTGGTCAGTCGTAAAGTTCACACCGGCAAGACCTTGAACCTTCGAGGATTTCACCCCAGGGGAACGGGAGAGTGTCGAAGGACTCAAAGTCGAGTGAATTAAACACGACTTTTCAATAAAAGAAAAAAAAAAAATTTCCTCACCATTTTTCCGACTCGCGACAGTCCCAATCTCGATTAGGATACATACTTTCGAGACTCTTTTATTTCTCCTTAACAATTATTTTGTAGTCTCTCCTCACCTTATCTGGTCTTCCGACGTTCGTTTGAGTGACATCGACTCCTCTTCTTCCTGGAGAAAAGTGGGTCCTCTCTCTTCTCTCGTTCACAGAACTTCGTTTCCAGGGTCCGACTAGTTTACGTTAAACCCGAGACTTAGTAGTCAGTACATACCCTCTGTACCTCCCCGACCAGGGTCCTCTGCACAGAGTCGACGTGCGAGACGGCGTTCGCCGTGGCGGGACGTAAGGAGAGCGGAATAAAAAGTTTTGTCCTTCGACAGAAGATATCCAAACCTAGGAAGATATCCAAACCTAATAAGAGGAGTCGTCGTTCGATTCCTTGTCCGAAAACCCCCTTTGTAAAGACTGGAAACCCCGACGAGAGGTGGTACAAACTCAGAAAAGATGAATTCGTGCCAGGGACTCAACTTCCTGTCAAAATTAGTATAAGTTTTATCGAAAGATTCTTATTTATTCACTTGGTTATTTGTTATGCTGTTTATTCACTGACACCTTCGAACCTTCGCACAAAGGTTTTAAGGAACCAAGAGAAAGACGGCCCTCTACCTTAGTGACACGGACGGGGAACTTAGACCCAGACCCGACGAACCTGTCTTCTCCCGTCCCCTGACTGGTAGGTCAAAAGACTGAGCCCAAAGTTCTTTGACTACATAAAATAAAGGGTGGAGGACCCTGTGACCCAACCAACCAACCAAGGGTCATGGTAGGACTCTCCTTCGAGGTCGGTCGTCCACCCCTACAGGCGTGCCTCCCCTGGGTTGTAGGTCGTGGTTGAACGTCGAGACACCACGCGGGAGAGCCTTCATGTTTGTCAACTCAACACAACTCACTACGGTGTACCTCGTCTCGGATCGAAGGGACGAGTCGGGACGAGTCGTTTTCTTTTATACACCAAATTCGGGGTCCCGAAGCCCCAGTAACTAAGACGTCGTTATCTATTGATCTATGTTAAATACTTGTTCATAATACTACAACCTACTACGTTCCATGTCACTAAAAGTCCTGAAAGCAATGACCTGACCTCCGAAGCACGGGAACCACTAGTCTATGTCGGGTTCCAATCTCGGAGTCCGAGGAATAGACATTCTTTCTATTACAGGTAGAGTACGAGTGCAAACTCCTGCTTCAATTTATACGTTTCACGGGTACTACGGGAACCGTCTCGCGGAAGGAGTTGTACTCACCCACGAGGGGGGGGGGGTGAGTGGAGGGAGACGGGGGGTCCTCTACTAACTAAAGGTAAACAAACGAAACGACACTAAAGTCTTCACTGGATCTGTCTATTCTTGAACCACTCTCAGTGGCAGAGTCTACTCTACTTTTCTCTCCGGAGCCCAAGTCCCTCCCCTCTCTCTTGCAGAAAGTATGTCAAGTTTGAACTTTTATTACGCATACGTAGTGTCAAGTTGTTTTCGTTGTCCTTACTTTTACAAAAACACTTTACTGGGTATCCATATTTTTTTAAGTGAAAGGCTTGGATTTGCTTATAGATTCTTCCTGTCCAGAATACCGTTTTGTGTCCAAAAGGTTGTAAATGAAAGATTTCCTCGGATTCTCTTTCCTTGGGGTCGTGACTACTGCCCCTCGTGTATCACCCGGGGGAAGAGCCCGAAGACCCCCCGAGTAAGGTCCGAACCGGAACTCTCCAGAGGAGACACCCGTGGAACTGGGGTAAGACACTGTGTCTGGAGTCGACCCCACCCACCTCGTCTGTGTCGTCCCTAGTCTACGGACCCTCCCTTTTTAGACCCTCAGTCAGAGGAATACTCGACCTTCCCGTCGAGTTGGAGGTGTCCTCCTTTCCCACCAGGAGTGACGGACGGGGAGGGTCGAGGAAAAGTAGAAGGAGTCGCTTACGGTTCCACTAGTCGTCCTCAGGACCCAGTCACAGAATCTTGTCCGAGTCTAGGACCCCCTCTCCTCCTGGGCAGACGGCAATAGTGTCGACCTACCCATTTACACAGGATTTGTTCGACCAACTGGTAGCGTTTCTAAAACTCGTGTTTCGTGATAACAGTAGAAAGAGGACACCCTCCCTGTGACAGTCTAAGGGAAATGGGATGCGTCCCCTGGGAAAAGGAGACCTTTGCCGACACACTACGATTGTGACCCCACGTTCCGTACCTCCCTAAACAAACTGGACTTTTCAAACCCCAACCCGACCTCACGTTGTAGGGGACCTTCATTAGAACCTTTATGGTCACGACCCATGTCTACCGTCAATGGTCCACTTTTCCAGGGTACCTGTTTTAGGAAACCCTTTGAGAACTCAAGTCGTCCAGAGAAACGCCGTTCTAACCAGTCTCCGAAATTTTAAGTCACCCTGAGAAGTCCTCCTTATGGTACGAATGTACCAAGATTTACAAGTACTGGTTAAAGAGACTCTTTAAACCTTCTGACCCAGAACACCCATAGTCACCCCCTTGAGACTAGAAATCCTGGACTCGCAATAATTATAATTTAAGTTTTTATAGTCCCTCTTCGAGTCTAGATTAAAATAGAAGAGAAACTGGAAAAGGTACCGATCTACCGTAGTGACTGAATTACTGCACTCGAACTCGTTTGAGGCCCTCTATCACTTCCTGTCCTTTTGGACCACACGACGTCAGGCACCCCAGCGTTCCTCGGTCTGTACTGACTCCCGACTTGTCGTGGTTGTCGCCAAGAGGATTAGCGAGAGTCCCCGAGGACAGGTAGGAAAGAGACAATGAGCCTGTGTCCACACGTGGGGGCGACGACCCTCCTGGGATTACCCTAACTGGACCCGGAGGTGGCCGGAGAAGAAGTGTCCACAATAACGGGTACAGAGTAACGTAGTCTCGGACCAAGAAGACCGGTTAAAGAGGGATCCTAAACTTTCTACAGGTAGTGGTGGTACAACTCCCCTGATTCCAACAACGATAAGTCGACGATTCAGCACAGGGTTAGAAACACTGAGGTACCTGACGTCGTGCGGTCCGAGGAGACAGGAGGTGTTACAGGTCCTCAACCGAGTCCAAATACAGGTAACTCGGCTACTACGGTAGGTTCGACCCTGAAACTATAGAGACCGACTGAGTACAGAAAATACCTGGGTGGGAACACGTCGGACATCCACTTTGAGAAGAGGAAGCACTTGGGCTCCCAAGTCCTTAAATAATTCAGAAAAGGACATTTCCTGGTCTATCATTTATAAATCTGATTTCAGAGACAACGTTGATGACTCGAGACCGCGATTCACACCTTCGTCGATGACTGTCACCCGTTCACCCGCCCGACGGCTACCAGTAAGAACGAGAGACTACGTAGGACTCAAGAGAATCTCGAGAGTCAGTCAGTAGTTTAACAATCGCAAGGGAGGTCGGTGTTCCGACCTCATATTCGATGTCTTGAATCAAATGTACGATAAAGTGGGTTCCTAACCTTGAACATGGACTTGAGCTTTGAATGACGTGTACCGAAACTGAGGGCTGACCAGTAAGTCCCGGTTACTCGCCCTTGCCTGTTCCTCCTCTAAACCTGGGGTACGGTACTGATCGTGAGTCTTGACAGGTAGTCACCACCAGGTAGACCCTCAGTCATGCACTCTCCACTCATTGGACTGAAACCCTCAGTGATTCGTCACCGACGTCCAACGAAACAAGACCTTTAATGTCTACCCGGAAGGACCCGAGACTTCTGTAAAGATCACGGACTGGAAGGTTACACCTTGGTCTCAGACCGAGTGAGAGGAGAGAGGCGGGAGGACAGACACACCCAGGGAGGGTCCACCGGGATCACCATTTCTCGGACGGACGGTTACACCCTCTGCATTCTTTACACCCAGACTAGGGACCCAGCCCTTCTAGGGGACCTCCTCCCGTTCCGATGGGTCAGGTCATAAGAACGGACCTCTTAGGGTATCTGTCTCCTCGGACCGGTCGATGTCAGGTACCCCAGCGTCTCGACATGTGCTGACTTCGATGAAAAGTACGTACGGGGGACCCAACGACGACGACGACCCCCATACCTGCGACGTCCAGCAGAGTGGGTCACGTTTAGTTCAGCCTTGTCTACGGACAACCCTTTTACTCAACCTTGGCTCTGCGACTGCGACAATAACTGAACGAGACTACCCGAGGTCTCGGACTGTGCCAGCGTGCACCGTCGGTGTCGGAGTCGACGTAGACCGACGAGTAATCGAACCGTCACTCGGCATCGTCGTGTGAAGAACGAGGTCCCAAGAGGAACCGAAATCCTCGGACGGAGGGGGACGAAGGGCTCCGTCCTACCTCCGTGTGACCCACGTTTCGAGAAGAACGAAGGGCTCGGACGTCCGCCGGACGAACAAGACATCAACGGAACATCGCGTAGATTCGCAGGTTACAGGGTCTATAGATGTCTAACCCAGGTTCTCCGTTGTGAGCAGGGATCTCCCCACGGTCCCGACACTTAACCCCACACTCAAAAGTGGGATGACGGTTCGCGAGTGCAATCGGCAGTCAGAGGATCTCCGACCATCCTCTGTGTTGTGAGTCTTTGCTTCCTCTAACAACTTGTACCGTCCCGTCAGAGGAACGGGGACTTAGGGTACCCGTGTCCGTCCACCCGGAGACGTGTGTCATCCACGCAATAGTGAGTCCTTTGAACTCGAGTCCCCTGAACTCAGAAAGTCATTACCGGTCACTCGTACGGACAGGAAAAGAGACCTCCCTCTCTGATAAACGTATCTCCCTAAGAGGTAACTCAGTGCTCCCCGTAAAATTTGGTTTATTACGAACCAACGGTTCCCGAAAGGACACGTGGCTTCCCACAAACCGTCGTAAGGACCGGACATGAGAGGTCTACGGCAACCGTGGGGGTAGGGTTGATACGTTCCGTCTTTACAGAAGTCCCCAACGGTTTACAGGTGACTCCCCGTTTTAACGGAGACTAACTCTTGGTGACGAGATACGTTACGCATTCGTGCATAAGTGATGACTTTGTAGGAACTCTTCTTACTCGTAGGATTATTGTTTCCCGTCCACTCATAATGGACTCACCCAAACCCTCTGTCACTACGAGTCATAGACCAAGTCCCACGTCCCCACCGCACTATGGAGTACTCAAAATCAACTGTAAATAAGTACCCAAGGGAAGAGGACTCCTAACGGGACCCTGTGACTAGAGGGGGTTTTGTATTAGAAGGTTTAATACAGACATACTTCGAGTCGTGGAACACATCGAACCCTACGACCGTCTATTCTTCGACTCTATGGTCGGACCCTCGTGGACATTACTACACTCCTCGACAGGCAGTGTACCATGACTTCAAAACGCCCGGCCCTCCTACGTCACCTAATTAGACGGACTCTTCGATGATATCTGTACGGTATTTCGATAACCCAATAAAAATTCTACTGTCCCGTGTCAAAGTATTGTGTACCTTCCCAGACACTCTTGTGTTCAAAAAAAATTTTTTAAATGTCCTATGTAGAAGTCGCGAGCTACCCGTTGTGGTTGTTAAAAACAACTTACTTGTTTGTATTTGAGTCCGTACTCTCGAGTCCAGTAGGAGAAGATTACTCCTGCAAAGAGATACAACGACTCCACTTTAGATGACGTTGTCAAAAAGGAGAAACTAAGGAATAGTGGGCTAAAGAAAAGGGACCTTTTTCTCTTCACTACCCCTTCCACCCGGAGTCCAAGAAGACTCGAGGTCTTCTTTGGTAGGATTTGGTTGGGGTGACGAAAGGGGCGTGCCTCGAGACTGTACTACCAGAACAGTACTGGATGTCAACCAGTAGTACCCCGACTCCAGTACTCTACGTCCTGTTCTCCCCCCAGTGGTAGTCTTTCTGGACTGGTTCTCGGCGTCCCCTTTTCGAAAGAAATGCATAAACTCACTGTTCCCACACCCACGATTGAACGATGAATTGAAGGTGTCGAGTCAAGACACTACTAGTCGTAGATTTCAAATTAGCTTTCATACTCAAGCTGACCGAATCGGAACAAAAATTAGAAGTGAGGACAAAGAGGGAACCCAACATTTACCTTTAGAAAGTAACGTCACCGGTCACCCTATATTTGTGTAGGAAAAGGTCCTTTCCTGAGACACATTCGAATTTCCTCAAATAATTTAATCGTACACCCTATACTAAAGTGGGTTCATTATTTTCGACGTCGACGAAAATTTCTTTACCGAAAGTCAGAAGTCGAGAGGGTGTGTGCACGAGACAAGATCTCTGCCTGCCGGCACTCTTCGGAAGGAGCCCTTCCTATTAGTCGGTCCTCTGTTTACTCGCCGGGACGGAAAGTGTGACATGTACGGCCGAGAAGTGATCGCCTCCAACCTTCAGTACCTAAAGTAATCACGTCGCGTAATTCCCGGTTCCCTTTTTTTTAGGTTAAACGGCGACGGAGTCACTGAAACACAAAATTAGTTTACCTATCCTTTCTTAGTAATTGCCTACGAGTCTGACTAATTTTAAGGTCACTCTTTCTTTTATTTACTCTAACACTGGGTCGGAATCTTCCAGTGAACAACCGACCGTCAGGGATCGGCCGTTTCGGAGTCTGACAACTAACGATGACGTGACAAATAGATTGTGGGGTTTCCCCGCCCTTCGGACTAGCCATAGGAACGAGTCCCCCGGGGACGATATTTCCTTCCACCGACAAGAAGGACCTTACTCCGCCGTTCTTCCAGTGCATGTAGAAGAGACACGCCTATTTCAAAGGCAGAGGGACGTGGGAACCTAGAACTAAATTCTAGCGTTTTTGAATATTTCGACACCGGTGCTGTCACTAATGGACACGTAAACGTCCCAATGACCTCCGTACCTTCCTTCGACGTTTACGTAAACTCTCGTCAGACTTTCGGTACTTCACGATGAGTTTAAATCTCGCGGACGATAATAACAATAATAATAAAGGTAGGGACAGTAATAACACTAATGGCAGTCGCGATGATCCTTCAAATTCTAGCGTTCTCCAAAAGGTGTACCGAACGGACGAACTGTCTGTCTCGGGTCTCCCCGTCGACCAAAAGTTCCGTCTTAAAGGAAAGGACTAACTGTCCGTCGACAGAGTCCCACGTCGGAGTCCTGGGACCCCTCTTCAGTAGGTGTTCTCTTTTCCCCTCGCTAAAGTAACTACACAGGAACCCTCCGCTGACGGTGCGTCTACGAGTACGGAATCCCGTCCAGCCATCGGAAGCAAGTAAGAGCAGGTACGTGCGGGCGGAAGGGAGGAGTGGGCACATTCTCACTCTCGGACGACACATAGTCCGACACAAGAAGAAGAGTACTAGTGTAAAGGGCAGAAGGTCCTTCCGTACAAGTAAGTATCAGTCTTGGAAGTTCCCGACCGTTCGAGTCGTACGTCTCCCGTCTGGGGCCTCCGGGGACACACCCATGCTCCTACACATCTTCCGTCTGTCGGAACTGACCCACTGATTCGTATGTGTGTGACCTATGGTAACTTTCCACCATAGGCAAACGCTTCAATGGGGATTGAAAGGACGACGGGGACTCAGACGTCAGGAAGAACTGAACCTTAAAAGTCGAATTTGGGTTCAGTTTCCCAACACTAAAGACATTCCACTGGCGTGTCGTCCTCTTCACCGAGAAGGAGCACCTCTGGGGTGTGGGAGACAGAAGGAGTCCCCCTACTTCAACCAAAGTATAAATCCCTGAACTAAATTTGTTGACTACTCTTAATTTTTAAGATAAAGACCACTGAGGTCTATACCTCAGGATAAATAAAATAAAATCGGTTCTACAAACACTAACACTTGTGGAGGGTACCCCTGAGACCGACACCGTCTCTACTCTCAGACTCGTAGGCAATTACTAAGAGTCACAGGACTCGAACGGCGACAGAGGGACAGGGAACGTCCTCGGTTCTCCCTGGTGCTGTTCGAGAAGACCCGGTCTTCGCTACTGACTCTACCAGCACTCCTCAATTTCTTGTTCGCCTTTCCTCCTTCGGCGACCTCGGTCATAAGACAGACACCGTCTCAGGTGCCGAGGACTGACTTGTTCTGAACACAATTTCTCGTCGAAGTCGGGAGGTGTCGAGTGTTTGGGTTCATTGATGTCTGGCTACTCCTGGAAACCACTACGAGTTCACACGAACTAAGAATATCGTTGAACGAAGAGAAAAAAAAGAAGGACCAATTCTTTCTTTTTTCTTTCTTTTTTTCTTCACTTCAGTGAGTTCAGTACAGGCTGAGAAACTCTGGGGCACCTGACATCGGATGGTCCAAGGAGGTAGATACCCTAAGAGGTCCAATCTTATAATCTCACCCAACGGTAAAGGAAGAGGTCCCAGGACCAATTCTTAAAAGAAAACAATTTTGACGGAAGGGGGGTATGTGTGTGTGTGTGTGTGTGTGTGTGTGTGTGTGTGTGTGCTGTGTGTGTCAGATTTAGAAACGATTTTGTTAAAGATATGAACGAAAGGTTATATAAAAGGGACTTACAAAAATGGGGTATGATTGGGAAAGAGAAGAACCGTCAAACAATTAATGCTTCTGCAATTATTATGTGGTAGAGAGGGGGGTGAGGGGCGGGGGAAGTTCAGTTGAACCTTAATTGAACAAAGAATAATACTTTCATCAAGTCTTAGTACGCACTACAAAAGGTTGTCATCGTTGTCTTCCTGTTTGGTGAGGTAGAACGGACGATTCGTGTCCGTAGTAAAATGGACGAAGCACGTGTGCACGAGTGCCACTCGGTCTGGTGGGTCGGGCCAGGAGACCCTGCACGGGTCGAAGGGAGGTCCGGAGAGGGGGCCGAAGAGAGGGTGGAGGGAAGGCCCCCGCCGAGACAAGGAAGGGTCCAGAGGACACAGCTAGCCGAGGTCGTCCGCGGACCGGACCCTCACACACGAGAAGTCCCGCTAAGGGCGGAGAGACGAGGTAAGTAAGGTCTATCATGGCTGGAGTCCCCATCGGGAGTCCCTTAAGTGCAAAGATTCAATAACCACCCTCCCCCTTCGTCCAGAAGTCCAAGTGCACTTCGAGAGAGTCCCTTGTACTCGGTCAGGCCCTCCCAACCCTCACTGTGACTTCCTCACACACACTTATTCTCTGTTGTCTGAGGTGACTTTCCGCGTCGCGTGCACAGCCACTCACAGGACCCTACTTCGACGCCTCTGAAGTCCAGGAGGAACGCCTCGACAGACTTCCATTGACGCTGATGACTACCGTGGAAGTACCTTAGGGACAACGCAATCCCCCCGTCGCGTCCTCGACGTCTCGCGTCTTGTCCACTAAGTCACCCTCCCCCACTTCTGGTACTAAACCCCCGCCACGTATCCACGAGGACCAGGTCAGGACCGACCCCACTCCCCGACCCCACAGTCAGTACACTGGGACCTCTTCGGACCCCTTTCGACTGACACAGGAGTCAAGTCAAGTCAGTGAGTCAGGATAGACTGAGAAACCCTGCAGTACCTGACGTCGTGTGGTCCGGAGGGACAGGTAGTGGTTGAGGACCTCGAACGAGTTTGAGTACAGATAACTCAGCCACTACGGTAGGTCGGGAGAGTAAGAGACAGCAAGGGCAGAGGAGGGCAGAAGTTAGAAAGGGTCGTAGCCCCAGAAAAGGTTACTCAGTCGAGAAGTGTAGTCCACCGGTTTCCTAACCTCAAAGTCGAAGTCATAGTCAGGAAGGTTACTTGTGAGTCCTGACCAGTGGAGATCCTACCTGACCAACCTAGAGGAACGTCAGGTCCCCTGAGAGTTCTCAGAAGAGGTTGTGGTGTCAAGTTTTCGTAGTTAAGAACCCGTGAGTCTAAAGAGATGTCAGGTTGTTGACTGACCCAGGACCCTGAAGAGTTTACACGAGTCTACAAATGACAGGTACTTATTTATAGATAAACTTGAGGAAGAACCTATAAGACGACCCCGGTAAAGTCATTTGTTTCCTACTCGTCGGCATTTCAGTGAGTACTACCTCCTTTTCTTTGGCCTTATGACCGGGATCTGTTGTTTCTTAGTATAGTTTCCCTTTTTAAAGTCATTCGGGTCTGTGCCCGTGGAAAGGTGTGTATCTTCTGTGATTTAAGTAGCTGAGATACACAGACAAAAACACTAATCGTCATTAGAAACTACAAGTTGATGTAAAAAGAGATCGTTTTGGAGGAGATATAGAACAGAACAGAGAATGGAGAGACATAGGCAAGGAGTCTTACTAGACTCTCCGACCAAGGGTCCGATCTCAGGAATCGTCACTTCTTTCGTGCTCAGAGTTGAAAACGTAACACATAAAAAAGGAAAATCAGTTGTAACGGTAAGTCTCCTATCCTATTAGAATAAAATTACCCTATGTAAAGATAGGAGTAACATACGGAAGATGTTGATTAAAGTGAAAGGTTATTTTTTCCTTTACCAAATGTGTGTAGAAAGAAGGGGGAAGAAAACTCGACAAACAGTACGTCTCCGTTTAAACGAGGGACGTCAGATCCTCTCCACGGAGGAAAGTCATAGTGGACACTATCAGATCTCTCACCGGAGATGACTGGAGCGAACGGGAGCAATAACTAACCTGTGCGACGAAGTGTCAAGATCGTAAACGGTGGGTAGTGTCTTCACTTCCTCCCGAAGACAGGGGGTCCTCCCGTCATTGTTCCAGTGGTAGTGACACGTAGAAAAAAGGGGGGTTTTCCAGACACAAAGAAAAGGAGAGAGCTTTAGTAAACGTGGTCGGGAAATTACTCGTGTACGAAAAAGAATGTCTCAACAAAAAAAGTTCAGTCGGTTTTTTTAGTTAAAGGAGAGGTAGGTAGTAGGGGCTGAGGGGTGTGAATACTCTGTTTTCGCTATTGCTACAGATAAAGTAAAGGAGACACATCCCGTCCTTCCTACTACCCGACGACAGTAACCCCCTCCCCTCGAGATCAAGAATTGGTCGAAAGAGACGAAGACTTTAAAGTCGTCTTTCCTGTAGAATTATTATCGAAAACTATGTATGGTCTTCAAGACTCTTTCGTGTAGATATAAACAAAAGTCAAGATAATACCACTTAGTACTTTATAAATTCTAGATATTCTACCGAAAAACTTGTAACACTAGTGTCCTTATTTTTGAGAAAAATGAAACCTACATCTTTGGAAATAGTATTATTGATGCAAATCGAAAATTTTGAGGGACCCGTCGGTTGGTAAAAGTAATCAGGTCGTTTACTGTAAATAAAACACACCTTAGTATTGTTGAATGAATAACCCGATTTCTTGGGTCCGGTCTGGATTTATAAACTAACAGAGACTACTAATAATATTCCCTTTCGAGGTCTAGGAGTCAATGTCAAGACAAACGACAAGATAGAAGTATAACTACCAAAGTCCTCCTAAAACCTTACTTAGTGGTCACAATTATGCACTTTTCGTACCAAAAAAGGGGGGCTTAGTCCATGGTACCATACTTTACATTTTCAGACACCGCCGGTTCACAAGTGTCGGTACAACGAGAAACGAGGAAATTACAACCGAGAGGGATAGTAACACCTCGCCTCAAGTGGTTCGTGACCTAACAAACGGGTGATTATCCCTTGCGCTCGACCCAAATCTGGTAGCACTCTGTCCAATCAAAAGGGGATGGCTACTACATTTTCAATCGAGTTTACATCTCTTCGCAATTAATTCTACCAGTGGGAACTACGTACCGGAAAATAAGTGGAGGAGACAGAATGGACCCGACACCCTTTGTGGGGGAAGGTCGGGCAAGAGACCTGAAGACCGTCTAGGTACTAGAGCTTGTGGAGAAACTGGTGTCCTGGGGAGAGGGTCCTGACATCATCGAGGGATCAAGTGTAACCACGAAAGGGTTTAGGAGTCATACCTTGAGCCCCCGTGGGTACAAGGACGGGTGGACCAGAGGGTTGAAGGAGTGTCCGGACTCACACGGGGGTAGGTGGGCAGAACCGGTCGTGGACCTTCGAGTGGAGGTGGGTGTGCAGTTGCGCCGGAGGACTTTGGGCTAACTAAGGGTCTCAGACGAGTCACGGGGGAAGACCCGTGGATGTTACAACGGTGTGACATACATGGTGTACGGTCGAGTGCGAGGGCCTTAGTGGTACTGACCACAGGACACAAGAGTCGAAGGGCAGTATGTGGTTGTAGATAGAGATGTAGAGTCGACATAGACATACATACAGGTACAGATACAGACATATATGCGTACATATGACGATACATGTCCCAAAGGGGTCAATTGAGTCATTATTTCTTAGAAAGACGGTCACGTCTTCGACATCCTCTACCCTCACACTGGGGACCCAGGCCTTCTAGGGGACCTCATCCTTTACCTTTGGGTGAGGTCATAAGAACGGACCCTTCAGGGTGTCTCCTCGGACCGCCCGATGTCAGTGTTGAATCGCTGATTTGTCGTTTGCTCACTCAAATTTACTACAGTATTCCTACTCCGGAATTAGATTCTTTAAGTCACCGTAATATTCCTCACTTTCTCTTTCTCGAGAGAAAGGCGTGTGATTCTTTTCCCGTACACTTCTGCGTTGTTCCTCCACAGGTAGACGTTAGGTGCTTCTCCCGGGAGGGGGGTGGACTGGCGTGACCGGGGGACTAGAGGTCTTAATACTCTTTACCAGAGAATAACAAATTCTGGGACTACACCCTTTCTGACTCACGTCCTCCTCTTCCACTGTTGTCTCCTACTCTACCAACCTACCGTAATGACTGAGTTACCTGTACTCAAACTCGTTTTAGACCCTCTACCATTTCCTGTCCCTTCGGACCACAGGACGGCAGGTACCCCAGTGTCTCAGCCCGTCCTGACTCGCTGCCTGGTCGTTGTTCTTTCGGTGACTCAAACACCACAGACGACAATACCGTCGGACTCGACTGAAGACGAGGTGTGTTCCATTTTAGTAAGGTGTAATTAAGTTGTTCAGTCCCGAGACACGTGAACCCTTCTTCAGTAAATGGAGGTGTGATTCCAAGACCTTCGTTGTTATTGCAACTTTGAGTCCAGGACTTAAAGGACAAAGAAAAAAGGACTGACGTCTAACACGACTGGAAATCGGTAACGTCCGAGTGCTTAAAGTTCTTTAGTGGTCCACACAGTCCTTCGACACTGTCATTAACTTTCCTAAACAAAGAGACGGGACTGAGATAAGTAGACTAATATAACATTCGTTGTAAACGAAATCAGGGACACCTGTTTTTAACAAGTATTTGATGTCTCTTTAACGTGTCAGAACCTTCTTTAGTTGAACAATTCACCTGGCACAAAAAGAGGCATTCATTCTCTCTCGGACATTCTACAAGACAACACTTTCTTTTTTTCTTTCCTTTCCTTTCTTTCCCTCCCTCCTCCAGGACGCCTACGGACCCTTCTCGTCCCAAAGTCGGGTCCGTGGGCCGTGGGAGAGGGTGTCCCCGACTAAAATTATTCCCGTGTTTTCACACTACGAGAAAGGGGGTGAACCCCCGTGAAAAGTTCCTGTACAGTTAATTATTTTCGTCGAGACAGTCGTTTCCGTTCGTGTAGTCATTCGACCTTAACTAGGTAAGACTTCCGTCTTTCACCGTTTAGTGACCTCTCGTTATTAGTCAAACCCCGCCAAGAGACCCACACCCGAAGGAACCACGACGATGACGATTCAGTGAAGTCAACACAGACTGGGACACGCTGGGTTATCTGTCGTCGGGTGGTCCGAGACGGCAGGGACCCTAAGAGGTCCGTTCTTGTGACCTCACCCAACGGTAAAGGAAGAGGTTACGTACTTTCCCTTTTGACTTTCACTCCAGCGAGTCAGCATAGGCTGAGAAGCGCTGGGGTGCCTGACGTCGGGTGGTCCGAGGAGGCAGGTACCCTAAGAGGTCCGTTCTCGTGACCTCACCCCACGGTAACGGAAGAGGCCACCCGAAGGAATCCGACACAGAAAGGCACCCTATTTCTCTTTCCGCTTACGGTTGCTGAGACCTTAAAAACGAAAAAATCTCCTTTAGCTCAACGGTACGTTACTATCAGTGGGTCGTTCCTCACCGGTGGGATCCTCAGAGGTGACTCGCCCAGGGGTCGACGTCCACACGTCCGGTCACACCTGGTAGGGATAGTGGACGTCGCGTGAGACAGAGAACCTCCACCGCACCGTCACTCCATACGTGGAAGGCTCGAGAGGGTAGTCACGGGGACTGAAGAACCGGTAGACAGGAGGTTGACAAGAGCCGGCGGGACTAGTTACGGTGAGAGACAGTGTCCACCGAGAACCCAAGACCTGTTGGTTGTGTGCACCACGACCACCGAATCAGCGATTTAGTACAGACTCAGAACGTTGGGGTACCTGCCATCGGGTGGTCCGAGGAGACAGGTACCCTACATGGTCCCTTCTTATGACCTCATCCAACGGCAAAGGAAGAGGTCCCCTAGAAGGACTGAATCTCTGACTTGGAGACAGAGGACGAAACCGTCCGTCCAAGAAGTGACTGACGGTTTCCTTCTGTGTACGGTCCAAATCTTGTAAAACAAAGACAAATGACCCTGACGTGGCTGCGGTCCTTTTAACGGCAAGGACCAAACCGAGTATTTTCTTGTAAAACTTATTTCCTGGTCCTGTGGGAGAGGTGACGAGGTTGCGACCTGTTAGAGAGGGGTGAAGGTGAGGAAGGGTCGCGGTACCGCCGGACGTAAGTTCCCGTGGTCCAGGTCCTCTACGGTCCTCCCTCCCTTCTGAGTCGAATAAGGACACTGGAAGGAGAACTGGGACTCCACAGACGGGACGTCAAACAACAACATCAAGCCAGCAATTCAGCACAGACTGAGAAACACTGGGGTACCTGTGTACCGTACAGTCCGAAGGGACAGGAAGTGGTAGAGGGTCTCGAACGAGTTTGAGTACAGGTAACTCAACCACTACGGTAGGTTAGTAGAGTAGGAGACAACGGTGGAAGAGGAGGACGGGAGTTAGAAAGGGTCGTAGTCCCAGAAAAGACTACTCAGTCAAGAAGAGTAGTCCACCGGTTTCATAACCTCGAAGTCGAAGTCGGAGTCAGGAAGGTCACTCATAAGTCCTGACTAAAGGAAATCCTACCTGACCAACCTAACGGAACGATAGGTCCCATGAAAGTTCTCAGAAGAGGTCGTGGTGTCAAGGTTCCGTAGTTAAGAAACCGTGAGTCGGAAGAGATACCAGGTCGACAGTGTAGACATGTGCTGACGACCTTTGTGGTAACGAAACTGACGTCCGGACCACATATCGTAAGCAGTGAGAGTCGGGGTTACGTGACTCACGAGGACCGTATTGGTCCGGAAAGTCAGACCTACCTTTGTGAACCTCAGGTAGAGTGTCGATTGTAGTTGACCAGTCCTTTTATAACGACAAACTTATTATGTATTGTAGGTCCCTATTTCGCTTCGATTACGTAAGAACCCGTTTCTCTCCAAACCATATACGTAATTTGTCTTTTCCTTTGTCTTCGCAGACCCTCCTTTAATCAATTGTTTTTGTCGAAAGTAGGTCTGTGACCTCAGACCCTGTCGGCACGTCAAAGTAGGCTTCGTCTCACTTGTGCTGGCGGAGGATCAGGGCACAGACTCACCAGCACATGACGACCGGCACAACTGGACACTTTCACGGTACATTCCACGAGGACCCAGTTGGGAGAACGAGTCTACAGAGGATCCGACAACAAGGTTCCTACTCTCCAAGTAAAAAGACTCGAGAGTACCAAGAAGACAGAATCCTTAGTCGAGAAGGTCTCGATGTCAGGGACCGTCCGACGACGGGAGAACAATCCTCCTCAATACTCCAGACCGGGTCCTGCTTGGGACCTAAGACCGTTTCCTACCTCGACTCGGTCAGGAGCCGTTCGTGGAAGAGGAAATTCCGTGACCTGAACCCCTGATGGGTGTCAGGAACTGTGGTAGATTTGGGTTGAAACTCCAGAAAGGGCATTTTATGTTAGATTCATTTTACAAAAGGGTTAAATATACCTGAAAAGAGAGGAGGTCTCAATCAAGAAAATCTGTCTTGTCATAAAACAAACGTAGAACCCTCTTTTTTGTCTTCGTCACCGATCTACTTTCGGGACGATACGTTCGGTTTCCTAAATCTCGGTATACCTCTCCCGAAATAAGAAAACTACTTCTTATTTAGTTCTCCAACATTTAAATCTTGTTATTGTCGTGTCGATACTGGAGTGGTGACACTCTACACGACGAGCGACCGCACCTCTACCCATCAACTCCTAGGTACCTCACCCCCAGAGGACTCCCAGTCCTTCTAAAGTATTTGAAGTATTAGACTGTCAGTCTAAAACATTAGGGAGGATTGCTCTCCTATCGTGTTGGTTGTCCTGTGCTGGTGAGTCTGTGTCCCGAGGGTCCTGTCCAGGAGGTTCGAGGACCACTCTTCGTGCGCAGTTGCTCTTTCACGACCAGACCGTACGAGGGTTCGAGGTTGCTCTAAGATACACCCAGTGCCAACCTTCCCTCACTGTGCCTGGTCCGAACTCTAGACGTTTGTTGACGGGGCCGAGAGGCGTCTCGACAGCGGGAAATTAAATTCTCTCACCGCTAAGGCCAACGTCTCCAGACCTACTCGGACACTACAACTCACGACCCCCGAGGTCGCACGTCTACCGTGATTCGGTAAAAAGTACGGTAAAGGGTTCGGATTAGGGACCTCCAAGTCCGTCGTAGTCAGGACTAGTTTCACGAGACCCACCAAAGTAATAAACTTTGACGTGGTAGACGAGTGGAGAGACAAATAAATGTTTAGTAAGAATAATAAATTTTTGACGTATCGTCAATCACAAAACCTTTATTGTACCTTTCCCTACCCAACACCCTTCGTACCCGGTTCTGACCAGACGACATAGGGGACCCCAGTCCCCAGTCGAAGACCCTCCTCCCCCTGAACTGTGGTTGATTTGTGTTGACCCCCCCCTGAAGGACCCCCTGAGAAGTCTCGGGGTAAAGGGTAGAACGCCCCCCGCCCCCCTCTCTATCTGTTACCTATTTTAAGGTCCATCGTGTCACCATTTCTTAGGAGAACGGTTGGGTCTTCTACGTTCTCTACACCCAAGGTAGGTATCCAACCCTTCTAGGAGACCTCATCCTCCACCGTTCGGTGGTGTCTTAAGAACGGACCCTTTAGGGTGTCTGTCTCCTTGGACCACCCGATGTCAGAAACCTCAGTATTTCTCAGTCTGTACTGGCTCACGCTCGTTTTTTAGTATCCGTCATCGAGAACAGGTAGAGTCCGAGTCTGAGAAACCACAGGGTACTCCGGAACAGGTCATCTTATTTTGGAGGTAGAATATCTGACGTAAGAAGTAAGAATGATTTGCACCTATAAGTGGGAGTCTACGTCTGTCTACTCGTCCGTAGATTGGGACCCTCTTCCCATGATAAACCTTTATATGGGACTATATAAAAAGAGGAACTTTAAGGGTAAGTGGAACCCTAAGAGGACGGTAAATGGACCTGTGCTCCTGTTCCGAGTAACAGGGTCCTTACCTTCTGTGTCTTCCTGGGTCTCTCTTGTGTTCCAATGTAAGAACCAAAACGGAGGTTTTCTCGGAACATTCGAGATCAAAATCCAACGTTCTTTAACACTCTTCTCCCTGTGCAGAATACTCGAATGAGCAAACAGGATAAACCCAAAATCGTGTGGCTTAGAACCGAAGTTATGATCCTCGTTTGAGATCTTCTGAGTCTTGCGTCTGCGTGTGGGACGTGGTGTCCCACCCTCTCACACCTCCGACGTTCTCGTCGCGGAGGAAACGTCTAACTCCCCACGGCGGGTCCGATCTCCCTGTGCGCTTCCCCGATCCTCTTCCTCTGTCGTCGAGGGATGAAGGAGTCCCCTTCAAGGAACACCTCTCCTGGGGTCCCCCGGGGGGGAGTCTGTCGCCCTCCCAAGGGAGTGACGCCCCGTCGGCGGTGACGTTGGCCATCCAGATCCGTTTCTACGTACAGTGTGGGAGGGGTTGGGGTCGTAAGTGTTGAAGTCGACCCCTGTCTCCTGGTAGACTCCTGCGTCCTCGTTGGAGTGGGGCTCTCTGTGTCCACGACTACCTCTTGCCGGGTACCACGTCCCCCAGAGTTCTGGTCCCCTATACGCTCGGTGTCATCTGTGAGGACGGTTGAGCGTTTCCCACGGACACCCCAGTCTGGAAGTAGGTCCTATGGTCGGTCGCATCGTTTATCGACGTCTGGCTTCCCAGGGAGAAGGAACCGTGGTGTTTCATTCAGGTATTTAGGGGGTACTTCACAAGGAGAGCCTACTCCTCTGTCCCACCCGATGGAGTCACAAGACTTGTCTCACCTTCAAATCGTCTTCAGGGACTAGGTTAGTCGTGACAGGCGAAACTCGAAGGTTCGAAGGTTCGAGTTTCACTCGAAGGTCAAACTCCAAAACACCGGTGTGTATAAAAAAATTCAAATAAAATATAACATAGTATCAACTGACTCTAGAACTCTCAGGGAACCTGTTGTTCCTCCAGTTTGGTCCGTTAGGATTTCGTTTAGTTAGGACTTATAAGTAACCTTTCTGACTGCGACTTCGACTTCGAGGTTGTTAAACAGGTGGACCACGATTCTCGGTTGAATAACGTTTTCTGGGACTACGACTCTTTCTAACTTCCGTCCTCCTCTTCCCCTACTGTCTCCTACTCTACAAAACTACCGTAGTGACTTAGTCACCTGCACTTGAACCCGTTTGAGACTTTCTCTCACTTCCTGTCCCTTCGGACAACACGATGTCAGGTACCCCAGTTTTTCTCAGTCTATACGAATCACTGACTTGTTGTTGTTTATCAACTAAACGTTAAAATACTGGCATATAAAATTTACCCGAAGGGTCCACACACCACCATTTCTTGAGAGGACGGACACGTCCTTTACGTTCTCTGGGTCCAACCTAGAGACCCAGACCTTCCAGGGAACCTCTTCTTTAAGTCGAGTGAGGTCTTAAAAACGAACCTTTTAGGTACCTGCCTCCTCGGTGTGTAAAATTTGAATTGTGTTAGTAGAATAGAGTATGACCTGTTCTTAAAGTTACTTAATCTCTCAGACGGCCGACCTAGAATGTCCTATTAAGAGGTAATCAAAACTCAATACTAGATAAAGTGATAATTACACTCGTAATCACCCCACACCGAATTCCTTTCCTTTTGGATACGTCTCCTCTTATTGCACTTCGACCAAAATGGAAAGTGGGTTGAGAGTTACCAACATGTTGGGATCGTCTTGACGTTCTTTGTGTGACTCGACCCACGACCTCGGTCTACAGACCCCTCGTTTCCCCCTCCCCGAAACCGTCACGCCTCCCCCGACGGACACTCAGAGTGCCCTCGGCGGAACGTCCCGAACAACCTCCGACTACGACAGAAGGCCCGGGGTGACTAGGTCCCGGTGTAGCAACCACCTTCAGTCACTGGAACTGAGGACAGTCGGACGAACGAATCACCCCGAGACGGAAGAGATCCAAGGTACCCTGGGTAACTAGTGTACGGACCCCAATTGTCGGAGCGAGGGGAAGGCCCCGACGGTCGACCCGGCCGATCTGGACCAAGACCCGCTTGAGACCGGGGGACGAGGAGTGAGGAGGAGTGACGGGTAGTGAGTCAAGAACGAAGGAGGTGAAGAGACGGAACGTGCCAGGATAGCCCCCCAGTGTTACGACGGGGGAGAAGTAAACGTCGGATTTCCGACCAAGACTCTTATTAGAACCGAGTCCCGGATGTCTCTTTAGTGGATCAGTCTGTGGTTTAATCTTAAATTTTCCAACGAACCACTCGTATTTTAACCTCGTTTTGCTCAGCCCATAAGAAATCCCTACAAAGGTCACACGACACCATCGTTCTATGCCACAGGAAAAGTTGTGGTCCGATAAAGGTCTTCTTCTAGACCCTCCCCTGTGGACTTTAGTCCCGTAGGTAGGAGGCTCTGTCCCGAACCCTCTCGTGTGTGCGGGCGGAGGGCGAGGGTGACGGCCGATGTATAAGGAGAACAAGCGAGTTCCGACTACGAAATGTCCGACACTCTGCCAGAGTCAGAAATTAATCACGACAAACGTGCGAACGAAGGACTACCCTAAAACTCCTCCACGGAATTAGAGTAGTCACTCCATAAATGTCCAGACCTTTCTGAAAACGGCTACTCACTTCGACTGGAAGACACAGTTCAGAGTCTAAAGGGTAATCTCCTACCCCGACGGACCGGGTGTGAGTGTCCTCCGGACCCCTGGCGAGTGACAAGGGGAGACCCAGTACCCGAAGTGGGGGAGGTGACGGGAAGACGGACAGGTGGGTGTCCGAGGTGAGTCGAGTCGTACCGGGATAGAACACTGGTCCTTTCTGGGAGACTGCGGACTTCAGGACTTGTGGGGAGAAGTAAACCTCAAAATGAACTAATTACACACATAATTAAATGGTCCTGACAGTATTACTTGACGATGTATAACTCACCGAATCTTGTCGTCTTTACATAACAGACTACTAATACCTCTGGTCTTCAGACTCTAGTTCTCCGACCACCTCGGTTCGAGGGAGACTTCCCCGTCCACTACCCAGGTGAGGTCTGGAGGGAGGCTCGGAGATCGTCGGAGACCACAACGGACCGAATATTTACAAGGTGTGGTGGGAGACGGAGGTGCAGTAGAAGGGACACAAGTTTAAAGGGGAGATATTCCTGTCGGCAGGACAACTTCATCTCGGGTTTCAATTACCTGAATAAACTCGAACTAATGGAGTATTTCTATAG
>SJYO01037955.1:57726410-57955601 GCA_006410555.1 Capra ibex
TCTGAGAACTCTCAGGGAACCTGACGTTCCTCTAGGTTGGTCAGGTAAGACTTCCTCTAGTTGGGACCCTAAAGAAACCTTCCTTACTACGATTTCGACTTTGAGGTCATGAAACCGTTTGAGTACACTTCCCAACTGAATAACCTTTTCTGAGACTACGACCCTCCCTAACCCCCGTCCTCCTCTTCCCCTGCTGTCTCCTACTCTACCGACCTACCGTAGTGGCTGAGTTACCTACACTCAAACTCATTTGAGGCCCTCAACCACTACCTGTCCCTCCGGACCGTGTGACACTAAATACCCGAGTGTTTCTCAGTCTGTACTGACTCGTTGACCTGACTTGACTTGACCTGACTCTTAGGGTAGTCGAGGTGGTCGAAACAAGCGTCTCTGGGAAGGGTACCGGGTGAATGGAAACGTAAGGTCCTACAGACCGAGGTCCATTCACTAGTGTGGTAGCACCAATAGATCTAGTACTTCTAAAAAAAACATATCAAGAAGACACATAAGAACGGTGGAGAAGAATTTTATAAGACGAAGACAATCCAGATATGTTAAAGACAAGAAATAACACGAGTAGAAACGTACTTTACAAGGGAACCATAGAGATTAAAAGAACTTCTCTAGAGGTCAGAAAGGGCAAGATAACAAAAGGAGATAAAGAAACGTAACTAGTGACTCCTTCCGAAAGAATAGAGAGGAACGACAAGAAACCTTGAGACGTAAGTTTACCCATATAGAAAGGAAAAGAGGAAATGGAAAACGAAGAGAAGAAAAGAGTCGATAAACATTCGGGAGGAGTCTGTTGGTAAAACGGAAAAACGTAAAGAAAAAGAACCCTTACTAGAACTAATGACGGAGGGCATGTCACGGTACTTGGAGGTGGGTATCAAGAAGTCCGTAAGATAGTCTAGATTAGGGAACTTAGATAAAGAGTGAAGGTGACTTATTAACATTCCCTAAACTAAATCCAGTATGGACTTACCAGATCACCAAAAGGGATGAAAGAAGTTAAATTCAGATAAACCAAATATCCTCGAGTACTAGACTCGGCATCAGTCGAGGAACAGAACAAATACGACTGACATATCTCGAAGAGGTAGAAACCGACGTTTCTTATATTAGTTAGACTAAAGTCACAACTGGTAGACCACTACATGTGCACATCTCAGAAGAGAACACAACAACCTTGTACCACAAACGATACCGGTCACTCAAGAGAATCGTTTTGACGATCGAAAACAGGACGAAGTAAACCTTGTTCGTGTCGAATAGGTAATTTTCTACGAAAGAGAACCCTGTTTTTCGATACTGTTTGGATCTGTTGTATAATTTTTCGTCTCTGTAGTGAAACGGCTGATTCCTGACATATAAGTTTGGATACCAAAAAGGTCATCAGTACATCCCCACACTCTCAACCTGGTATTTCCTCCGACTCACGACTTCTTAACTACGAAAACTTAACACCGTGACCTCTTCTGAGAACCTCAGGGAACCTGTCGTTCCTATAGTTTGGTCAATTAGGATTTTCTTTAATTAGGACTTATAAGTAACCTTCGTCATAACGACTTCGACTTTGAGATTATGAAACCGGTGCGTTTCTCGGTCAGGTAACCTTTTCTGAGACTACACAAAGGTAGTCTACCTCCCGTTCTCCTCTTCCCCCGCTGCCTCCCACGCTACTAACCTACCGTAGTGGTTGAGTTACCTACACTCAAACTTGTTTAGGATCCTCCATCACCTCCTGTCTCCTCGGTCCACACGACGTCAGGTGCCCCAGTGTTTCTCAACCTGTGCTGACTCGTTGACTTGTCGTTGTTAAGTAACACACCGAGTTGTCAGTTCTAAAGTGATAATATTTTCAGAATACTTCACGAAACGTACCTATATGCGTGTGTAAAGAGAACGTGTGTGTGGATCCTCACCTCAATGACCCCTCCGAAGGGTCCACGACGGTCACTATAAGAACGGACTTCTTAGGGTACCTGTCTCTTCGGAGCACCCGATGTCAGGTATCCCAGTGTTTCTAAACGAGCACTGACTCCTCTGAATCGCGTGTGGGTGTGTGTGTGTGTGTCTTCACCTAAATTGGGAAGTCTCTGACTGCGAAACGGTTTCACCGACTTGACAGAGTGAGAGGACGGTTGTCGTAGACGTCCGTGGCCGAAGGAGTCTCAAGAAGGTCTAAACGGCACCGGTTGGAGGACACAGAGTCTGAAGGATCACCTCGTCCATACTGTAGAGTGACCCAAAAATCACACGTGACAGGACCATTTAATACTTCCACTTCTCAAAAAGTACACGAATAACTGTTGAAGTATAAAAGAGAGTACTCCACGGATGTACGGAAACGGAGAATTTTAACTCGATAGAAGAACAATAACTAAAAAGTCCTCAAGAATGACATCCACGACCTATCTTTATAAAACAAAATACTTGTGTAGGAGTGTCAGACACTGAACAAACGAATAATATAACTGTCTAAAGAAGAAACATAAACTACTTCAGACTGAATAGAAAGTAAGGTACTGACACTGAAAACAGAGTGTTCTTTTGAAAAGAATGGGATTTCATTGTTTATATAAGAAGATACTAAAAAAACCTAACAAACAAAATCCAAAATGTGAATCCAGATGTCAAATAGAGTTCATCCAATAGTAAACTTCACTTAATCACTGACTCCAAAAAGAAAAGAAAAGAAAAATAAGTTTACGTGGAGTGTATTCGTGTAAAATCTGGGACGAATTTTCCATAACTATGTATCGTTGTTATTTTAGAAAGGAGTTGAATCGATAATTGTGTTCAAAACTGTTGAACGAAATTATGTGGACCCTCGTAATCCGCTGGAGTGTTTTAGGTTGCGGAGAAGAACGTAAAATTCCAGGAGACGTACCCTGGTGAGACTGAGTGGTTGGTGTGTATAAATAGTGACAGCCAGAGAACGACAATTTTGCCGCCGGGAGGGGTGGGGAGGACACATGTCATGTCGTGTGCACGGTCAGAGGTCTACCCTAGTGGAGAGAACTAAAGAAGGAAAAAGATGACGAAATTTAATACCTTGAACGATAAGTATGTGTATACACTTATCTACATATATATATATGCGTATATATATGTTAAAGTTTTGAGGTGTGTGTAACTATTTTAACCGAATCGACCATTTCTTAGGTGGACGTTACACCCTCTGGACCCAAGCTAGGGACCCAACCCTTCTAGGGGACCTCTTCCCTTACCGAATGAGTGAGGTCATAAGACCGGACCTCTTAAGGTACGTGACATATCAGGTGCCCCAACGTTTCTCAGTCTGTACTGACTCACTGAAAGTGTCGTGTGTCGTTAGAGTTCTAGATAATTTAAACATATTTATACACGGAAAAGACAACGAGAAGTACCGACGGATAAATACACCGACGGATATATCTAAGTTCCAACTCAGACTATATTAAAAAGAAATTTGACTTCTTTAACAAAACCAAAAAAAACGTTTCTTCAAGACTACCCCTCTTTAAGAGAATCCAAAGTAGGACTTTTTACTGAATCAAACGGAGGTTAAAAATTTCACATAGATGAATAAGACCCTTTTATCATCTAAGGGTACTTTGTCATTCCTTATGTATCTCTAAGGTGTAGGAAATGAGTCAAAGGAGGTTACTATTGTGGAGTGTTATGATGTCAAGTTATAGTATTGGGTTCAGTAACCGTGTCTACATCAATTCTAGGTGTCGTAAGGTAGGGATGTTCCTAGAGATCACAACGAGATCAATCATTCCGGAGAGAGGAGAGACGGAGGTAGTCACTAGGACCCATTGGTGATTGGACAGAGGGACTTCCGTTACCGTGGGGTGAGGTCATGAGAACGGACCTTTTGGTGTACCTACCTCCTCGGACCATCCGACGTCAGGTACCCCAGCGTGTCTCAGTCTGTACTGACTTCACTGAGTCGTCGTCATCGTCGTTGGACAGAGGGGTGAAATATTAAAACGGTAAAGTTCTTACTTTAAAATCCTACCTTGTCAAACTCTAACGACACACGATACTTTCAGTGAGTCAGTACAGGTTGAGAAACGTTGGGGTACCTGATATGTCAGGTACTTTAAGAGGTCCGGTCTTATGACCTCACCCATCGACAAGGGAAGAGGTCCCCTAGAAGGGTTGGGTCCCTAGTTTGGGTCCAGAGGGCGTGACGTCCACCTAAGAAATGGTCGAGTCGGTGTTCCCTTCGGGTTCTTATGACCTCACCCATCAGATAGAGAAGAGGTCGGGTAGAAGGACTGGGTCCTTAGTTTGGACCCAAAGGACGTAACGTCAGTCTAAGGAATGGTTGACTCGATAGTCCCTTCGGATTATTCACTTTCAGCGAGTCAGTACAGGTTGAGAAACGTTGGGGCACCTGATATGTCAGGTACCGGTCTTATGACCTCACCCATGGACAAGGGAAGGGGTCCCCTGGAAGGGTTAGGTCCTTAGTTTGGGTCCAGAGGACGAAATGTCCGTCTAAGAAATGGTCGATTCCGTGGTCTCTTCGGGTCAAACTCTAACTAAATGGAAATAGAAATTCCGATAAAAACATTCTATACCTGAAGATCCAACTGTAAAGAGACACATACTCACTCCCCACACACACCCAGACTAAATAAAAAGGACTAAGCACAAAAGACTCGAGAAGCCTACACCCCCAACTGTAGTAGTTGTTAAAATATGGCAAGAGTCGTTTATAATTTATAAAGAAGAACAAGAGAAAAGAGAAAGAACCCGAGGTTAATACCTATACAACCTGGTTAACTAGTCAAGTCAAGTCAACGAGTCAACACAGGTTGAGAAACGCTGGGGTACTTAACGTCGTGCGGTCCGGAGGGACAGGTAGTGGTTGAGGGTCTCCAGTGAGTTTGAGTACAGGTAGCTCAACCACTACGGTAGGTCGGTAGAGTAGGAGACAGTAGGGGAAGAGGAGGGCGGGGGTTAGGAAGGGTCGTAATCTCAGAAAAGGTTACTCGGTTGAGAAGCGCACTCCACCGGTTTCATGACCTCAGTAACTATGACAGGGTATTTAATTCTCTGAGAATAAATAAGACCCAAAAACAAAACAATACAAAAGAAAACAAGTAAATAAAAACTAAACGATAAAAAAAGACTTAAGTGGACAGGAGTCCAAGTGAGTAATAAAGGAGACGACTTAGTAATACGATGATTTTGACTAAATTAAAAATAAAGAATATCACACATAGAGTAAAGATCTTAAAGATGAACTAAGTGAAAATATCAAAGAAACACAAACGACTTTAAGTGGTAGAGGAGTAGATAAGACATGCGAAAAGACTATCTAGTAAATCGAACAAAGATCATTAAAATTTCGAGGACAGTTTATTAACGTTGTAGCACAGTGGATGTCAAGATGAAGATAACGGACAAAAGAAAGAAGCAGTACTCTACAGTCTTGTCGCCTCAGATTTCGTTTATTATCAAGGGAAGTATTTTCCGAAAAGAAGGAACACAGTCCAGTGACCAAACCTCACTGACTCATTTAGACAAGATGTCAGTTAAACCAGATTCGAAAAACCGTTCACACTGAACAAAGTCAAGTTCTGGTTCGATGTCTGTGCTCTCACCCACGACCCGAGTCCTCAAACGTAAGACGCCCCGAGATCCGTACTTGTGATGGTTCAACTAAGTAGAAAAGGTGGTCAAGAGGTGTGGCCAATCGAGATAGCGACATCTAGAGACGGCCACACGTTGAGCTAGCCGCAGAAACACGTAGCAACCCATCGGGGGAAACGAAAAGCCCGAAAACCTGTGGACACTTCTGGGACAAGGTGGGTCTTATGAAATCTCCCTCAGGAAGTCCGGAGGACGGGGCGGATGTCGGCGACAGATGCCTTTTAGACTACACAAACCCCTCACCTTCTAAGGCCCAGAGAACGAATAGGTGTCGGGGACCGTCGACCTTTAGGTTGCACGGAAACCGACTGAATAGAGTCCAGAGGGGAGCAAAGCATCAACGCAGGAGTCGAGACTGACCGAGTCTCTCTGATACTAAAATACCGAATACGTAGTAAACCCAATTTTTGTCGTCGAGTTCAGCAAAAGGTGAAAGATTGGTTTGCCTGCAGAAGGTACAAAGAATGGAAGAGAGACAAAAGAGAGCAAGACAGAGACTCAACAAAGAACAATATAAGTCTCGTTAGAACATGGCTATAGAGTAGTAAACATTGGTCAGTCGAAGATAGGACAGGGAACCAAAATGTAGTATGAACCTTTATGTGTGCACACATACATAAATATAGAAAACCAAAATCTTCAAGGTTTCAAACAATCAAGAAGATTAGATGTCAGACTATTTAAAAGTATTAGAAGAAAAAGGGAACAGTATGAAAGTGTCAGGGGAATAAAAAATTTGTACAACTTGTGTTAATAAGGTACATAAGATTTGGACCATTTATTTTGTATGTGTGAGGTATCTAGACTGGAGTTTGTACCACCAACAAAGACCTTTCAGAGTAAGTACCTCATCCCAAAAAAAAAAAGTAGACAAAATCATGAAAACACCCACACTCATACTTAAGTACGAGGAACCTTGAAAATAGACACCCCTAAGAAGTTTCTGCGCCAAAACTCTTCTAGAAAGGGTCCACGAAATCACCCTGACTTGACCCCTGTGATCGTTGACTACACCACCTTAACCCCGGTGTGTCTCCCACACGTAAGGACGGGTTCGAGGGTACTCTTGTCCGGACACCCGTCCTTGAGAGTACATTCTGGGGTCACTCACAATCTCCCTTACCCCAACCCCAGGACGAGGTGGACATCGATCCTACCACCCCCAAAGGATAAGGATGGACGAGGAAGACACCTACAAAGGACCAGAACTGGACTTTGGACACAAATACCCCACCCTGACAGTCCCTATAGTGTAATAAGACCGGGGTCCTGAGTCGAGGCGACTGAAAGGAGTACCGGACATTTGAAATTAGAGTTAACGGAGAGCCTGGTCAAAGGAGGGTGGGTAAGGGGTAAGGGTAGGTCCGGTTGTGAAGTCACTAGGAAGGGTGGTACCTAAAGCCGAAGGAACAGGCGAGAATGAGAGTCCTCTAAGGGAATACAAGACACCCGAGTTGACACGTTGTGTAAAGTTTTTAGACCATGCCATTAATGTGTGAGTAGACCTATAGGTGACACGTCTAGAAGGTTTACCCCGTCGGACGAGAACGGAGTTCGGCGACCTGGTAAGGTTGAAATTTTCATAGTACACCTTCACTAAAAGTATAATCAGAAATAGAACCATTGACATTTACAACCGTACTTATATCTATAATGATTCAAATTTTCTATTTGAAAGTGATGTAATTTTCAAATGTAATGATGTTTGAATGACAAAATTTAAAGTTTGTTCTGATATACTAAATTTCTTGTTGGGAATTGTTTGATAAAGATTAAAATATCATTAACAACCCGTCTTTATATGTGAATTTATTACTGATTCTGTAACAGACCACAATTGACACGGACGTATAAAAAACGTTTTCCAACTTATTCAGACACGTTCGAATTGAATTTGCCCTTCGTGTATTAGTTCGACCTTAATGTGTTTACAAAACTCTATCAGACCTCATTTTACATAGACTATTTCACCTGCATTGACAGTACAAGAATTTTACAAGACAAAAGGCAAAGACGTCTATTCATTAGAGTGTACAACAAGTCAGCGAGTCAGTACAGACTGAGAAACTCTGGGGTCCCTGACGTCGTACGGACCGAGGAGACAGGAGGTGCTAGAGGGTCAAACGAGTTTAAGTACGTAGCTCAGTCACTACTGTGGGTTAGTAGAGTAGGAGACGTCGGGGGAAGAGGAAAACGGAAGATAGGAAGGATCGTGGTCCCAGAAAAGGTTACTCAGTCGAGAAGCGTAGTCCACCGGTTTCATAACCTCGAAGTCGGAGTCGTCGTCAGAAAGGTTACTTATAAGTCCCAACTAGAGAAAATCCTAACTGACCAAATTGGAGGAACGTCAGGTTCTCTGAGAGTTCTCAGAAGAAGTCGTGGTGTCAACCTTTCGTAGTTAAGAAACCGAAAACCGGAGGTAATACCAGGTTGACAATGTAGACATGTTCTGATGACCTTTTTGGTATCGAAACTAATCTGAGTGATACCCCGTCACTTTGGTCCGTCCGAGACCTAACTTCGGTCTCTGACCAGACGCCGGAGGACGACGACGGTAGTCGAGACAGGACGTCCCAGGGACTACGACACCTGGTTCACTCTACCCAGTGCCTCTTCGACGACGTCTCCCGGTGACTCCCCTGCCACGGGACCGGACCGAGAACGACGGGACAGAGGTGACGGAGCACGCCAGTCGACCGACAGGACGAGATGCCCGTCCCCGATACGGTCGGAGGAAGAAGGAGACTCACTCACTCACACACTCGCTCACTCCAGCGAGTCAGCACAGGCTGAGACACACTGGGGTACCTGACGTCGGATGGATGGTCCGAGCAGGGAGGTACCCTAAGAGGTCCGTTCTCATGACCTCACCCAACGGTAAAGAAAGAGGTCCCCTAGAAGGGATGGGTCCCTAACTTGGGCCCAGAGGCCGTAAGGTCCGTCTGCGAAATTGGAAACTCGGTGGTCCCTTCGGGAAGAAGGAGATCGTCTACGGTTCTCTGTTACTTCACGGAAATTTGGTCAAGATTGGAAAGGCGGTAGAAAACGGTGTAGACGAGAGACGAGTATCCCTTTGCAGTGTACCGCTTTGCGAGCCTAGACCCTACGCCTTTTGCACGAAGTAGGGACCTACAATCTCTGGAGGGCCCTACGCTCCGCGTCGGAGCCCAAAGATCCCAGGGTGAGTCCCGAGGGACGTTCGGGTATTAGGTGCCACAACTCCAGCGGAACGGGAGGACACGGATCCATACGTCGTCGTGGACTAAAGGTTCGTCCGAGGGTCCTTCTGTCTCTATCTCGTACGGAGAGACCATCTTCAAAAAGAACTGTTCGATGGTTCATTATGAAAAATTTTCGATCGGTCCACTTCAACCGCCGTGTAGAAACGAAGTTATCAATTGTTTCTCATAACACAATAAACACATCCTTGAACTTGAGAATTTCGTTTAAGGGAAAGGAAGAGAGGGGAGTGAGGTCGTTTTTTCTTTTATGGGAGTCTTTGTTCTTTTATTATTCCCACTTTCTTTCCCTACCTTTACTAAAGTGAAGTTTCGACTCGCAGCCGTAGTTGATTGTTTCGTCGTCCTGGCGATGACTCAATGACTCACCTGGCGCGAGAGTCGATTGTCTTCTCTGCAGAGGTACCGGCCTACAGAGGACTCGAGTCTAGGAGCAGTGGACGCACCCGTAAGCACAACGTCCTTCCCCCTGGGTGGGGAAGGTCGGCTCTCACCCGAGAACAGATTGTGAGTCCTTACTTAATAGCCTCCTCTGTGTGCTCGACTGCTTCGTTCTCCGAGATAGCCCTTCGCCGCGTCCGTAGCGAGTCGGTTCTACCGACGGTCGCTCCTCCTAAGACCCTCCGCCGTCCTGCATACCCGGCGTTGCTGAGAGAAGAGAACGGGAAGGGGCCCGAGAAGGCCTACCACCATCGAGCAATCAAGACACAAGGAATGGTCCGGGAGAGGAAATTCTATTGAGTGCGTTCACCATTGATGTCACGAACCAGTCCCGCCCGTTAAAGTTAGTCACCAAGGCGATCGTAAGAATCCCCGTAGACATAAAAGATATCTTTTTTTTTTTTTTCAAAACTTTGGAGTGGCTGTAAAGAACCCATCAGTCTGAGATTTTATGGTAGATACCCTATGGACCGACCAAAGTAGTAACGATGGGACTCTGTCCTCTGTTCCGGGTCCCCACGTTCCTCGGTGCGCTTCGGTGTTTTCCTTCCGTCTGCAAGGGGTGAGTCGGAGGTGGGCTCTCTGAGACCCAGTCGCTGGGGCCCACTCGACGGGACGCTAGGCCATTGTCCCCTCCCACCTGAACGGGTCACGCGGGGATTTTGGACCCTCGACCCCCCGGAAAGGGTCTGGGGAGCCTTTGGGTCGGTGGTGGTTGCCTGCGTCGGAAACGGAGCACCTTTGAAGAAGGAACGTCCTGTGGTCCTCGTACACTTGATACGGAACTACGGGAGGCCAAAGAAAAGAGAGGATTTGGACGTAAAGACACAGACTCACCTACGCACCCACCAAGACCCGAGTTCTGGTTCCACATCTCGCGGTGGACGACCCTTCCAATCCGCCGACGTCTGGGGTCGAACGTCATCTCGTTCCCTTGGCTACTCCAGTCACATAATAGGTAGCTTTTGAGACCGTACTTTACTTTTTCTTTTTATGCATACATAGTCGAGCTCGGCCCGTGTTCCCAAAATAATAGACTTCTAAGACAAGAGGGAGAGGAAAGAGAGGGGAACCAGTCTAACACCTGAAACTTACCTTTCCTTGTGGTCCATTCCTGTTTTACGTTTCCGCTGGACACTCTTTCTTTAGTAAGTACTACTGTACAGGGAAAAGAATTCAAGTAACTTTCCCCCTATACGTGTCACGATAGAAATTGTACCTAGTGGTTGTTCCGGGATGACACCCCGTGTCCCTCGAGACGACTTGCAACGCACCGTCGGACCTACCCTCCCCTCAAACCCCCTGTTACCTATGTTCCTATGCACACAGACGACAGGTGGACTTTGATAGTGTAGCAATTAGTCACTACAAGGACAAATCAGGGAGTCAGTACAGACTGAGAGACGTTGGGGTACCTGACCCCGGGTGGTCCGAGGAGACAGGTACCTTAAAGGGTCCGTTCTTATGACCTCACCCAACGGTAAAGGAAGAGGTCCCCTAGAAGGACTGGGTCCCTAGTTTGGACACAGAGAACGTAACCGTCCACCTAAGAAATGGTGACTCGGTAGTCCCTTCGGGATAATTGGTCGATAACAAAAAGTCACCGATTTAACGTAGGTTAAGAAAAACTGGGGTACCTGGCGACGTACGGTCCAAGTGCACAGGAAGTGATAAAGGACCCCAAACGAGTTTAAGTACAGGTAACTCAGTCACTACGAATAGATTGGTGAAGTAGGAGACGGTGGGGGAGAGGAAAACGAAAGTCAGAAAGAGTCGTAGTCCCAGAAAATGTCACTCAGTTGAGAAACTTTGTCCACCTGTTTCATGACCTCGAAGTCGAAGTGGTAGTCAGGAAGGTTACTTATAAATCCTGACTAAAGGAAATCCTAACTGACCAAACAAGAAGAAAGTCAGGTTCCCTGAAAGTTCTCAGGAGGTCGTGGTGTCAATCTTTCGTAGTTGAGAAACCACGCGTCGGAAGAAATACCAGGTTCGGAGTGTAGACATGTACTGATGACCTTTTTGATATCGAAACTGATATGGAAATAGTCGTTTCACTACAGAGACGAAAAATTATGTGACAGATCCAAACAGTATCGAAATGAAGCTTCCTCGTTCACAGAAAATTAAAGTACCGACGTCAGTGACAGGCACCATTAAAACCTCGGGTTCTTTTCTTTTTTAACAGTGACAAAGATGGAAAAGGGGAAACTAAACGGTACTTCACTACCCTGGTCAACGGTACTATGAGGTTATATTTTATTTTTTCGAAAATTCTTACAGTATAAATCGATTTCGGTCTTTTTTCCTTCGTTTGGATGTCAAAGACTTTAACATAATAAAAAGTAAAATGGAATCAAAAAGGATACGGTTATAGAGATAAATCTTTAATTTCAGTACGTGACGTTTTGACGTAGGTTTAGGTCTTTTAAGTAAAGGGACAGTGATTAGTTTATCCAAATGCTCGTCTTCTGTGTAATTTTTATAATAAGACCTACTAGACCGTTCTAGCATCCTCGATTTAAAGTCAGAGAAATTTTTATGTCTTATCCTTTCCAGTTCTCACTCAAGAAATTTTTAAGATAAAAGACGAGGTGACGACGAAATTATCTGTCTAAAAGTTACACGTGTAGTTCCGACGAAGGGTCAACGTCTATGAGTCCCACCTCCGAACTGGGACGTCCATCGGGAAGTCAAGTTGGGTCCAAGGGGCTCAGAGTCCGTCCTTCTTCTCGATACTGGACTGGACGTCCTCCGCACCTGGTGTGAAGTAGGTCATGAGGACGCCCTAAAATTCCGTCCTGTACCAGGTCAAACCAAAAGAGGGAACCGGCTACTGTGTCGAGACCTCGTCTATGGTAGTGGGACTCGTCCGATAGAGGTGGCGTCTTGGGTTGTGACGAAAAGATCTACAAAGGTGTCATTGTTCTGAGACCTCCTTCGTGTGAGATGTACCCGTTCAAGAGAGGTTATAGGCTCCCACTGCCCTCTTGTCTTCAGGACGGTCGGAGTCCTACTGACTCCCCTTCGTAGAGTCACTGCCCCGAGCTCTAGGTCCGGGGAACCTGGAAGGAGACGGACCAGCCCTCACTCTCGGCCGTCGAACGAAGTGAATTGTTTTGTTTTACGGAGAAACACTTTTGTAGCGGGCGGGGGAGCTTTCAACTTCGTTTCCAACTTTTTGTATGTCCCGATGTCTACCCAGTCCTCTGGAAAGAGGACGTCTTTGTGTGTCTGTGAATGGTACCAAGGGATACTTCCTACGAAGACCTCCAGTCAGTACCCAAGATTCAGGTTTGTGAAACGTTTACTGACAACAAAAGACAACTTTTCAGAACTAGGGTCCATCCACCGACCACCCGTCCGGCTCGACCTCGAAACGGGTAACGTACACCCCGTCCAGGGACTGGAGACTCCCTGTTTAACCCACTCCACGGGTCCCGCCCCGACTGACGGACCGTAAGGACACTACCCGGAACGGAACAGTCGACGGGGGGTAGGGGGTCACGGAGGTCTCAGGTGCACTGGTTCCACTGAAGACATGTCCCCCTCGTCTACCCACCTTTACCTGTCTGTCGTAGAGTCGCAGGGGCGTTTGTTCCACTGGAGTGGTTCCTGCGTCACTGACGGACATGCGGGATTGGGACCTTTGGAGTGTCCCTCGAAAAGGTACTTCTTGACAGGGGTTTGAAATTTACACTAACAATGAGTTTTTAGTGTTCCCAATGGAGGAAAGAAGGGACCACCGAGTCTACCACTTCTCAGACGGACGTTACGGCCTCTGGGTCCAAGTTAGGAACCCAACCCTTCTAGAGGACCTCTTCAGGACCGTTGGGGGAGGTCCTGAGAACGGACCTTTTAGGGTACCTACCTCCTCCGACCACCCGACGTCAGGTACCCCAGTGTCTCAACCTCTGGCTCGCTGAAGTGAAAAAGTGGAGGAAAGACCAAAACGACGTAAAAATGATTGCTACCAAAATTCCTAGACAATTGTTGACGACACCCGAACCTGACATCACTTGGTATTGAGTTCATGGTATTGGTGGCTCAACCCTCGACTCCACACGCCCGGCGGACCCACTGTCGACCCACCTCTGGCCTGTTGTGCCCCGACGGGGTCGGTGTGGGTGTCGCTCGACGTCCGAGTCCCCTCAACTACCTCTCGTGCCGGGCGCCTCTGGTGGGTCCCCCGAGGCGAGGGAGGTCCCCCGGTCGCTCGTCGTCGGGGTCCCGGGAGACCCTGGTGAAGGGGTCCGTCTTTACGTGAGGTCTCTGTCTCGGTCGCGGATCTGTCGACGACTGGGGCTCCGGTAGTCTACCTCGTCTCGTGTCGTCCCTTCCAGGGACCGCAGCGATCAGGAGGTGGACTCGGCCCGGCCCGCAGAGACGTTCCTTTAGGTCTCGCACGAGTGTCTCGACGGACCTTGACGTCCTGGGCCCACTACCCCGTCTGTCGCACAGTCGACAAAGCTTCCGATTAAGTGACGTCCGTGTGTGTTGTCCGCACCCTTCCACTGTGCTTGTTTTGTGTGACCTAACGTTAAATCTGGTAGGTCGATAATTTCCATCTACAAGTTATGATTAAATGAATATTTTGGTACCGTTAGTTCTCCCCCGGAGGACACTTGTGACTCCCATACCACCCCAGTCCCGAGTGAAGAAGTCGGTGGTAACAAAAAAGGAGAAGTAAAAACAGTAGACGAGTGTCAAATCCCACTCTATCAGAGACTCATCGTTAGTCACTGCTAAACAATCCTTTTCTAAAAAGCAATCTTTTTTTATTACAAGAATTTTTGTTGTATTTCTTACTTTTTGTTTCCGAAGTGACCACCGAGTCCCCGTTTCTTAGGCGGTCGGTTAAGTCCTCTGTCCAAGCTCGGAGCCAGGTCCTCCTTGGGTGTCCGGTCCTCGTCGATTGGGTGCACAGTGTGATGACTCCGACACGGGACCTCGGGTGCACGGGTCTTGGACACGAGGTGGGGGGTTTTTACTTGTGTTTTTTTCGGTCTCAGACTTTTTGTCTTTTTACCCGTCCCTGATCTAAGGAAAGTTCGACCTTAGTTCTAACGACCCTCTTTATAGTTGGTGGAATCTGTGCGTCTACTATGTTGAGATGCCGTCTTTCACTTCTCCTTGATTTTTCGGAGAACTACTTCCGCTTTCTCCTCTCACCTTTTCGACCGAATTTTGAGTTGTAAGTTTTGTCGTTTCTAATACCGTGGGTAAGGGTAATGAAGTACCGTTTATCAACCCTTTTACACCTTTGTGACAGTCTAAAGTAAAAGAACGCGAAGTTTTAGTTACGACTACCACTGACGTCGGTGCTTTAATTTTCTACGAACGAGGAACCTTCTTTTTGATACTGTTTGGATCTGTCACATAATTTTTCGTCTGCAGTGAACCGGTTGTTTCCAGGCAGATCAGTTCCGATACCAAAAAGGTCATCAGTACATGTCTACGCTCAACCTGGTATTTCCTTTGACTCACGACTTCTTGACTACGAAGACTTCACACCACAACTTCTGAGAACTCTCAGGAAACCTGACGTTCCGATAGGTTGGTCAGGTAGGATTTCCTCTAGTCAGGACCCACAAGTTACTTCCTGACTACAATTTCGACTTTGAGGTTATAAAATCGGTGTACTACACTTCTTGACTGAGTAACCTTTTCTGGGACCACGACCCTTTCTAACTCCCGTCCTCCTCTTCCCCTGCTGTCTCCTACTCTACCAACCTACCGTAGTGGTTGAGTTACCCGTACCCAAACTCGTTCGGGGTTCTCTATCACTTGCTTCCTGTTCCTTCGGACCGTACGACGTCAGGTACCCCAGCGTTTCCCAGTCTGTGCTGAGTCGTTGACTTGTTGTTGTTGTTTCTGAGTAGAGGACTACCATCTTCCGCTAGTTACACGAGTGGAGGAGAAGGAGGGTTTAGGGGTGACTTTACCTAGTGTTCCCCCGGTTCCACCTCCGACGGACCTCTCACCTCCAGACTGGACTTCCGTCGTACCTACCCCCTCGTCTCCAACGCGGGCCTCAGACTCGACGCCCACAGGTCCCGTCCGACCCGAGGACCCGACGTCTGACGTGCGGAGAGGGCCCCGACCACGTGACCTGTCGGGGTAGATCACGGGTCGTACAGGACCCGCTCCGACACGGGAGACTCTTGGCGACCAGACCCCTGGTCGAGCGGTCCGTAGGGGAGAGAGTAGGGGGTCCCGTGTCTGGGACTGTCCAGGTTCCATCGTAGTGGGAAGGGTCGACCTCTTCGTCTCCGGGGGACCCTCCCGACCTAGGTTCGTGTCCGTCCCTCGGGACCAGGAGTTCAGCCCGTGTTTTCGGGTCCCAGGAAGTACTTTCGTTCTCCTGCGACGGTAAAAGTACTTGACTTGGCTTCGTAGGGAGTGGTGAGAGGTGACATTAAGACAGAGACAGATGGAGTGATCTTAGGGAAAGAACACTTGTGTGGCTGACGTTGTGGCACTACCGACTAAGTACTTTTGTTCGGCTCGCATACTCTCTTTGCAGTGTGATACTTTCGTCCCGAGGGAATTTTGGGCGAAAGTCTCCGTTCTTTTCCTTGAAGGACGAATAAGGTGGTAGATTGTTCGTGCGACTTAAAGAGACTCTTTCGTAGGCCCCTCACTTCCTTTACGTTGGGCCTCCACAAATCGACCTGCCGAGAAGGAAAGGTTTCAGGGGAGTTAAGGATCTCGCGAGGAGCCCCCCGAACACGTCGTAGCGACCGGAATTAGTCCGTCCAACTGGTCTAAGACCCAGTGCCGAGAGAGACGTGGCACCAAGAAGTGCTCTCCTGCACGAGGACCTATTCTTGCCGTGTGTAGGACCCCCCCGTCCCCCTCAATAGGTGGAAATAAGTGTCGTAGTCCGGTGCAGTATGCTGGGAGGTGGTGTGGGTAGTAGTCGTGACGGGTGGACCGTGTAAAATAAAAACAGTTTCATAAAACAAAATCCTAGTAATCTTTTATAGGTTCTTTATTAGACTGGTTTGACCGTTTATAAACGAAGATAAAAAAAACCACCACCACTACCCTCCTCCTTCCTTAATGATACTCGAACAGCAATAAGTCATCTGTTCAACACAGGATGAGAAACGCTGGGGTACCTGGCGTCGTGCGGTCCGGAGGGACAGGTAGTAGTTGAGGGTCTCAAACGAGTTTGAGTACAGGCAACTCAGCCACTACGGTAGGTTGGTAGAGTAGGAGACAGGGGAAGAGGAGAACGGAAGTTAGAAAGGGTCGTAGTCCCAGAAAAGGTTACTCGGTCGAGAAGCGTAGTCCACCGGTTTCCTAACCTCGAAGTCGAAGTTGTAGGCAGACTACGAGAACTTATGGTAGATAGAATGTTCGATGAGAAAGGTGCAAAAGGGGTGAATTGAGGACCTCTTTCCCGGGCCCGACATTTTGGTGGAGACAAGTTCCGGCGCCTACACCCGTCTGTAGAAGGTCTGTCGAGTTGCGTCGGGTTCCTCGGGACACAGACCCCGGGACGCCAAGCGTCACCCCGGTGTCGCGGGAGATCACCGTGGTGCAACGAGGAAGGGCCGGTCCGTGTTTCGGGGAAAGTGCAAAGACGTCCTTTAAACACAATACGACAAAGTGGGATAGATTTTTTTGGTTCATCCGTTACACTGGTTCGTAAGGACCCCTCCCCCTAATGTCGGAGTTCACAGTGGAGGTCCGACTAAAACTCGAGGCTTACTTTTCGACCCCGGAAGGATCCTCATGACCCCTGTTCAGGTCAATTCTCCCGACCGGTACACATACACCCCACCCTCGCCCGAAGTTCTCCTCCTCTGCATGTACATGGAGGCCGACTCAGTGCGACTACATACCGTCTTTGGCAGTGTTATAACATCTCATTGACAGGAGATTAATTTTCATTTTTAATTTTTTTTTTTTTTTTTTCTGTTCTGGCGACCGGTGTGACGACGTGTGGGAAGAGGGGGGTGACGGGCGGGGAGTCCGAGCTCAGTTCGTACGCCGACGTCCGTCTCCCGGTCCACGGACGAGGGTCCACGGGACTGGATCAGGCCGGGTCCGGGGGGGGGGGTGAGGTCCAAGTTTACAATTGGACGTAAAAACGACGTAGGTAAAATTCCCTACTTTGAGATGTTGGCACAAGACGGGTCCCTGGTCCTTGCTAACCAAATGGTTGTCAAATTTTGTCGAAGTGGGAGACTCCCCCAGCGCCACGCTACCCGGACGAGTCCGTACACAAGAGTCCTCACTACGGTCGGAGGATTCCCGTCTCCCCGTCGACGCAGTCGCGGTGGCCGAGGGGTGGTCGACTCTCGCGTACCCTGACGCCTCCAGTCTTGTACTGGACTTGGCACCACGAGGTCAGTGAGTCGGCACAGGCTGAGAAACGTCGGGGTACCTGATATGTCGGGCGGTCCGACCAGGCAGGTACCCTGAGAGGTCTGTTCCTATGACCTCACCCAACGGTAAAGGAAGAGGTCCCCTAGAAGAGCTGGGTCCGTACCTTGGGTTCAGAGGGCGTAGCCGCCCTCCCAAGAAATGACACTTTCATTTTCAGTGAATCAGTACAGGTTGAGAAACGTTGGGGTACCTGACATGTCAGATACCTTAAGAAGTCTTATGACCTCACCCAACGGTACGGGAGGAAGTCCCCTAGAAGGGTTCGGTCCTTAGTTTGGGTCCAAAGGACGTAACGTCCGTCTAAGAAATGGTCGACTCGGTGGTTCCTTCGGGTTCTCATGACCTCGCCCATCGTCAAGGGAAGAGGTCCCCTAGAAGGGTTGGGTCCCTGTCTTGGACCCAGAGGACGTAACGTCCGCCAGAACTGGTCGACTCGGTGGTCCCTTCGGGAGAAACGACACCGGTATACTGTTTGGTACACTGCGGTCCGTTCAAGTGGGGGGTCACAGGGGTCTGGACGGGAGAGGAGGAGTGGAGGAAAATGAGACGTTGGGAGGTTCGAGTCGTGTGGGGGTGTTCGTCGTCTTAGGTGGGTGGGGTCGGCGAGGAGGTCCTGGCACCTGGAGTGTCGGAGGTCGTCGAGTCCCCGGCGACGGACGGGAGGACGAGGGTTGAGCCCGGTCCCGCGTCCACGGTTGTACGAAGAGCCGGTCGGGGAGGACCGCGAAGGAGGAGACGGGGGAGGGTCCGCAGAAGTTTAGTGTCCTCCACGACTCTCTCCCTTCAATGAACAGGATCCACTGGTGAGCGAAATTTGTGGGAGGCTCGAGACAGTGGAAGGACTGCAGACGGGGTCGAGTTGAGAACACCCATGTCCGAGGACCGACGGAGGTGCACCTACAGACGCAGGGTCGTGTACGGGTACCAAACACCGAGGATAGTGGTTGGACCTTGGGGGTAGGGGTTGAGTCTTGACACCCTGGTTGAGGAAAGACAGGAAGTAGGTTGGGTCGTGACAAAAGTGGGGGTTCTAGGTACACTGTAGACGGGGGACGGGGACGACTACCAGACGGGTGGTCGCAGTCGGGGGAAGGGGCAGTGTGGACGAGTTTGGAGGGAGTCTCACACTGACTCGGGTCCCGACGGGTCCAGGGTCCCTCCCCGCTCGTAGGACGACTGTGTCCCGTCCGGGAAGGTGGAGTCTCGGTCGTGTGGACAGGTGGTCCTGGTAAGGTCCCGGGGAGGAGAGTCCCGGATTGAGTGCTCACCGGAGGCGCGCCCTCGGGAGGACCCGGACGATGTGACGAGGTCCAGGGAGACGGGGGGAGTGACGTGCATTGGCTTCAGACCCCACTGTCTAGTGTGTTCAGAAACTCTTGGACCGGCGAAAGAAGTGGTCGAGGGGGGTCGGTCCGAGACCGGGCCTGGTGCGCGAGGCCTCTGTCTCCCTCTTTCTTCCTTGTGTGTCTGTTTTTCGTAGGGTTCCCGCTCCGTCTCCAAAGAAAAATATTTAGAGGTAGACAATATTAAGGAAATTTTTGCCCCCTTCCTCATTGTCTTATCAACAGTCTCCATTAAAAGATTCCCCTCGTAGAGATCGATTTGCCTCTGCAGGTTGTGACTCCCGGTCCGTCACGACCGCGCCCCAGACGGTTGGGGCTTTCGGAACCTCCCACGCCGTCACTCGTGGGGCGCCACAGACACGGGCACAGGCGCCTCCTCCGAGGGCCCGCCGCCGAGGGCAGAAACCAGTCGTGACCCGCGAGTGAAGTAGAAACCGACCTCATCTTCCACCCGTTCCCAGTGAGACATGAGTGGTCCTGAGTACACGTACCGAATGAAAGTGAAAAATAATATTTTTTTGTGTATGTTCTTAAAATTCTTTACTACTGATCACCTGTTTAGTCCTGGTCCCACTCAATAATTTGGGTAAAAAGAGACATGTTTATGATTTTAAGGCTTTTCACCTTATAGTAGTTTACACTCTGTGTAACAACCGACAGGCATATATGTCCCGTGTGCGCCCCCGGGCGGACGCGTCCCGACCCACGTCTGAGACGCTCAGACCTGAGCGAGACAGGAGGGACCCGCACCCGACTCGCCACCCTCTCCACGGGGCCCAGAGATGGGACTCGTCGCCGCCGGGGACGGCCACTCCTGTGACCGTCTCAGAAGTCGGAGGCGGCGTGAACGAGGGTCAGTCAACAAACCCGTGTTCCAGGTTTTGACCGAGTCCTTGGTTTAATTACAAAAATATAATTTGAGTAATGTTTTACGGTGAGTCAAAGTTTTTCGCTGGTTTTTTTTTTTTTTTTGTGAAAGACGTCGTTTTTTCCCGATTCAAGTTCAAAGACAACAAACTGGTTCTGTGTGTTTAAGGTCAGGTTTGCAGGCACGAGTGGTGTTGGCCTTCCCTCTGAACGCACCGAGCCCCGGTCGGGGCCACAGAGCCGGAGCCGGGTCCCCCGCGTCGGGCTGGAGAGGGGTCCCGGACCCCGACGTAGGACCTCCGGTCGACTGGTGGCCGGGGCTTTGCGCACTTCCGTGAACCCGCGCCGCGCCCGCGAGTCGGAGCGGGGAGGCGCGTGTCGCGCGGGTGGAGCAGGTCCCGTGGTTCGTGGCGCCGCCCCTGTGACGCGCGGCAGAGGGACGCGGTCCGGAGGTCCTAGAACCTCTAGAGGCGGCCCAACGACCCCGAGTCCAGCGTGTCCCGTATGTGACGCCGGTCGACCTGGGGGGTACCCTATAGACTTTTCGTAAAGGTATAGTTAGTAGTGTTCTCTTTTCGAGACGACAAGTGTTAGAATTACAACAATTAGATCACTTAGCGACAAGTATATGAAAGACGGTCGTTACTTTTGATTATTATTTTTGTTTTAGCTGTTACTTTCTTTTCGAGTAATTCAGGAGGGTCCTTACCTTCTTTGTTTTGCCTCGGGTCAGAACTGTCCGGGAACCACTACGACCGTGGGACCCTACCGCACGCCTCGTCTCCCGTGTATCCCTCACGGGGAGGAGGCCTGATGTCGGTTCGAGAGGTCACCGTCGAGACCTTCCTGGTGTGGGTCGTGAATTCCAAGTTGTCTTATGCCTAGGGTTTCGTAGGTAGTTTATTTGCTGAGGTAAAAGGGTTCCGTTCATAAATGTGTACCTGAAACCTTTCCTTTTTGTATTGCTTTACTCTCGTTTACTCTTTGACCCAGAGTCATACTTTCACAATCAGTGAGTCAGCACAGGTTGAGAGACGTGGGGTACCTGACGCCGGGCGGGCTGAGGAGACAGGGACCCGGAGAGGTCCGTTCGGACGACCCGCCCGACGGAGGGAGGAGGTCCCCGCGGAGACCGGGCCCCCAGTTCGGGCCCGAGGACGAGACGGACGCGCGAGAAAGGGCGGGCTCGCTGGTCGTCTCGGCTAAGTCGCGTCGCCTGTGAGAGTGTGGACTCGTGTCCCGTGCCAGTGTGTGTACCGTGACGTGCCATCTGGTCTCGAGCGCGTGTCTAATACCATGCATTCCCAAGGGCAAATCGGACTCAAATAAATCCTCAATAAATTAAGTTCGAATTAAATCAAGTTAAAATGAGCGATTCAACAGGGGCTGAGGACGCTGAGGCACCCGACCTCAGACGGCCCGAGGAGACAGGTATGTTAAGAGGTCCGTTCTTATGACCTCACCCAACGGTAAAGGAAGAGGTTAAAATCAATTTAAGTGATTTGATAAATCAAATTTTTTAAATCCTCAGTAAAGAAATTGGAATAATAAGTGATATGTGACAATCACTACGTCACAAGTTGTCCTTCGCAGTGTGTTGGGTGTCCGAGTCTACCGCTACGACACCCACGCCCGTCACGACGAGGTCGAAATCTCACTGAAGGGGCAAGTCGATGTACCGGTGGTCTCTTCCCCTGTGTTCCGATTTTGTTTTTCGGATTGTCTCCTCAGTGTGCCCCGCACTTTCGGTGACACTACTCGTCCTCACGCACGCGTCGACACCGAGACCGGAGTCCGGGTCGACACTCGACCGCCGTGCTAGGTCAAGCTCCAGAGAGGACCGCGCAGTCGAAGGACTCGTATTGTGTCGGTCGCGGCGGGTCCTCCCGACAGGCCCCTGGGGATACGACGTGACCGCCGTCCGGGTTCACTCAGGGGAGCTCGGAGGAAGGAGTATCCTTTACAGACTCGACCGCCGAGACCCCTGTCAGGTAGTCGGTGGAAGGTCGTTGAGATTCTACTGTTGTGGGACAGATCTACCCTTCCCTTGTACCAGGTCTGCCCTCCCCTTGTGGCAGATCGCCCTTCCCTTGTGAGAGTGCCCGAATAGAGTCGTCTAGTTTCTCTTTCTTCAAGAGTCGTCGAGTTGGACGGCTCAGAGTGGGACTTTCTCCTGTTAGATCTCCAATTCGAGTAGACCCTACATCTAAAGTCTACAGTGACACGCGAGGACTGCCTTCGACACATTTGAGTAATGGAGAACTACCGTGTCGTAAGTTTATTTTTGTTCTCCCTGAGTGACGAAGTTTCCCAGTGAAAAACTCAAAATTCGAGAAGGGCTTATTCTGATATTTTAATGTAGGAGACGCCATACGTGTAATTTCCTTTATCCATCGCACTTCTGACCGAGTCCCCAAAGGTCAGAGGCTCAAGAGGGCCCACGATGCCTGTCTGTGGGTCCGACGTCACTTCGTCGACGAAGAGTACACACTGGGGTCAATAGTAGTCCTGTGTGGAAGCCGGCCCGCGCACCCCTGTCGCCCCCAGTGCCCCGCCGTACTTCGGTCACGGTTGCCGACGACTCTGTCTTACGGACGTGGTCCAGTCCTTCTCAGGGAAGGAGGAATCCCCAAGCGGTGGGTTCCCGTACTCACCGCTGGTGCCTTTGCCGTCCTTTGGGTGTGTCCAAGATTACGGCCACGACTCTCGTGTCCGTCTCACACCGAAGCAGTTTGAGTGCGGGCTCGTCACCCCCTGTGCGTCTCGTGCCGTGTGCCAATTCTTGCGCTCTCTGTGACCTACTCTCCTTACGTTTACTAGACTTTTATTCACACTATCTGTCTTCGACATGGAAGTAGGACGCGTACGACCTATTTGTATGGTTAGTGGCATGATTACAAGAAGTGGCGTCTGCCCTTGGGAAGGAAGTTTGGGTTGACTGGATTTGCTGGATCTCCCCCCTTTTTTTTACATTTGTTGGAACCCAATTGACGATTGAAAAGTATTCTTAAATTTTGAATACAAAGGAAAACAAGTTGTAATACACGTGACTAGAAGTCCTAGACTTTGGCCCAACAACGACGATGACGACGAATTAACGAGTCAGCACAGGTTGAGAAAACTCTGGGGTGCCTGACATCGGGTGGTCCGAGGAGACAGGTACCCGAAGGGCTCCGTTCTTGTGACCTTACCCAACGGTAAGGGAAGAGGTCCCCCAGAAGGACTGGGTCCCTACCTTGGGCCCAGAGGACGTAACGTCCACCCCAGAAATGACGGCTCGGTGGTCTTTCGGGTCACAGTTTCTTCATGTGGGTGTTAATGAGGTTGTCCGATAACTTCATGAGGAGAGTAGTCGATGTCTGACAGGGCTCTGGTCTAAAAGAGGTTTATGGAGTTGGTCTTGTTGCACGTCGGTGTTCTCTTACGTTTCGTCGATACCCTTTGGTCTGTCACTTCTCCGAATGTTGTTCTATTCCAAGGTAAGATAAAAACAAACCTCTACCGACCAAAAGTAATTTTTACGGTAAATGTTGATGATCATAGTAAAATAATTAAAGTTTACTTATCGGTTTTAAAAAAATTTCACACTCAAGATTAAAGTTGATGTCAGTAACTGTGTGTTTTGGACCCGACTGCTTTCGAGAAACCCCCAGAATGGTCCCTTGAGTGGTCCTGTTGCGAAGAGCGGCTCGGCGGTGAGTGGACCCCCGTGACCGGACGAGGTCTCGTCCTGGGGAGGGACGGGGTCCCGGTCGGCACACCGGACGGGGGAGAGCGCACCCTCCCCCAAGGTCCCGCTCGGAATCTACGGCGACACGGGTCCCGGTGAGGGGTCCGAGAACGCCGGTCCAGTGGGACGGGTCCGTGACGACACGGGTGCACGAAAGAGTCACGATGTCTGTTGGGTGTCGAAACAGACACTTGGTCAGATGGACCGGGAGACACAACCGGTACCTCTTTGGCTCCGTGCCCCGTGGTGTCCTCGACCAGTGAGACGTACGGGGCATCCGCGAGCGTCATGACCAGTGTACGTGGGACCTGCGACGTTGTCTGTGTCGGGAGGTCCTTTGAGAAAGGTGGTCCCTGAGGGGCCCATTTCGATTGGGCCCCACTCTGACATTCGCAGACCTAGGACAGAGTCCGTCAGGAAGTGACTCCGACTTTTCATTGTCTGAAGTCTCTACTCTTTCAGTTCCGTGACAGTGAGAATTTATGGAGGAACGTACTCCAGTTTCACGATTCACGGACAGGGGTCGGGACAGGGGACTCTGGTAGATACTCCTCACAAGTCACGTGCTGAGTGTCGTCTCTTTCGCCATCCCACGTACGGAGGTGTCGACACCCCGGTGTACCGACACAGGGGTCCTTTGTGCACCCGAAGGGACCACCGAGTCGCCATTTCTTAGGTGGACGACCACGTCCCTTACACCCAAGTTAGGGACCTGACCCTTTCGAGGGACCTCTTCTCTTACCGTTGGGTGGAGTCACAAGGACGGACCTCTTAGGGTACCTGTCTCCTCGGACCTCCCGATGGTAGATGCCCCAGCGTTTCTCAGCCTGTGCTGAGTCGCTGACGTCGTAGTGGCGGTCCATTGTGGACTGACATAATATGACCCAGGAGAAGAAAATTAATTTCTACGAATTACTCAACCCAAAGTCTTCGATAGATGGTCTCATTTAGTCTCTATGTCATTCTCTTTGAGTACTTAGACTCATATGCCAAGTCCTGAACCGTGAATGTGTATACTACTGAACTGTTTCTGCTACCTATTTATACGATTTCTCTACCCTTCTCTTCCGGGGGGGGGGGGTCTTCCTTACACCCGCTCAGGTTCCGTCGACCCGGTGTTACTTTAAGTCCATTCTTTGTACCTCCACTAGAGTCTAGTTTCTGTTGTGCGAGGTGTGAGTCCCTCCGGACTCCTCTCGACTCCCAGTATCCCTTACACCGGATCAGATGTCCCGTCCCGAGTCTCGGCCTGTCAGTGGGTCCCGAGAGACAGTGCCAAAATATACGTCCATACAATCCCTTTCCTACAATTCTGTCAAGGTGTCTTTTCGACTTACTGCACCGCTCTGGGACCTGTCTTTACTTCGTCCTGACCGATGGCGTCCTCTGCACGTTTGGGACCACCCTCCCTGTCCCGGAGGGCTCGAGCCCCGAGACGACTGGAGTCGGCCCGACAAATTCTCAATCTTGCGAGCCCCGTCGTTCACCATAGTACACCGAAATATACGGAGACACAGGTCACCTCCGGCTGAAGGTCGGAGTGAGGTGAGGGAAAGCTGAGTCCTGGAGTCTGCGTGAGTGGAGAGGGGTGTGGGGTCGAGACGGCCCGAGAGGTGAGGAGGTCTCGGGACTCGAGGTGACCGTAAGTCCGTCCAATTATTAGTCCGCACGGGTGCCACACACGAGTGCCACCACAAGTGTGAGGTTGGGACGTGGTCTGCCGGAACCTAGTAGGACGAAATAAAGGGTTCTTCGTCTTTGGGGTGACCCTAAATGTGTAAATCTCAATTCTTACGTCTACTAAGGACAAAGTACTTGTGGACGACACACTGAAGTAAATAATAATACTTCAGTATGATTGGTTGAATTAATAAGCGATTTAAGAAATCGTTGACAGTCGAAGTCTTTGACAATTCTACGAAGAGGTTGCGAAAGAAGAGTCTTTGCCGAGTTTGAGGTGGACTCTACTCACGTACCCTTCCTGTCGTGGACAGGGCGGGATTTGTAGAGTCCTAAGGCGGGGCAGGAGTCTGACCCGGAGTGCCCACGGGTCGGGGTCGGGGGGTGATTCCTTCGGGGGTCGTGGGCGACACGTACCCCCAGTCCTCTCGGAAGTCACGGTTGTCTGTGGCTCGCTTCGAGTGACTCCGGGAGGACCTTGCCGGACCGCCGGGGGACGGGAGACGTGTGGTCGGAAAGTCCGTACACTCGAGGCGGGCGGGACCAGGAGGACACTGGTCCGTCGCAAACGGTCCATCCGGTCTGAGAACAATAAAAGGTGCACTGTGAACGAAGGATTAATGGGAAGGAAACTAGATGTAAATGTAGATGTAATGACAAAATAATATGTCATGACAATTGATTTATAATTAATAGGTAATAATTAATGAGGATACCCGAAAGTACCACGAGTCTATCATTTCTTAGGTGGACGTCCTACCCTCTGGCCTCAAACTAAGGACCCAGCCCTTCTAGGGGACCTCCTCACGTACCGTTGGGTGGGGTCATAAGAACGGACCTCTCTCATAAGAACGTACCTGTCTCCTCGACCCGACCGATGTCAGGTACCCCAGTGTTTCTCTACCTGTACTTAATAACGACATTCTATGTGTTGACGTAATATACAGTGAGAATTAATACATTTATATATATATAATGAGATTTATTATACAGTAGTTTAGAATGTTTGATAAGACAGTTTCACAATCAACGAGTCAAGTCAAGTCAAGTCAGTGAGTCAGCACAGACTGAGAAACGCTGGGGTACTTAGGGTCGTACGGTCCGGAGGGACAGGTAGTGGTAGAGGGCCTCAAGTGAGTTTGAGTACAGGTAGCTCAGTCACTACGGTAGGTCGGTAGAGTAGGACAGAGTAGGGGAAGAGCAGGACGGGAATTAGGGAGGGTCGTAGTCTCAGAAAAGGTTACTCAGTTGAGAAACGTACTCCACCGGTTTCATGATCTCAAAGTCGCAGTCGTAGTAAGGAAGGTTTCTTTAGGGTCAGCACAGGTTGAGAAATTGGGGTTCCTGATATCAGGCGGTCGGAGGAGACACTTACCTTAAGAGATCTGTGTCTCCTCTTAAGAGTTCTCCATGCTTGTTAGGAAGAACTTAGGCATTCTCTTCGACGATGACTTTGGTCCCAAAGGTCTGTGTGACTACGGTAGTGGACTGTCGATCTTTACGTCGATGACCGGGCAGGCACAAGACCGCCGGGGCGGACCCTGTGACTAGAGTGTCCGAGTCCTCTCGACGCGGGATTCTTCGGTAGACGCGAGGGTGTGGAGGTACGAAAGGACAAGCCTTAGAATTGAGGTTCATGTACAACCCAATAGAGGTCACTTTTAATCATTTACAGGTGGAACGTTGGTCCGACAACAGTTCTGGGTCGGATTCATAAATAAACGTTGTAAGGGTACGAACGTCCGCTTACACGTGTCACGTGCGGTCGTCTGTGTCGTTCTTTTCGTCAGTCTCGGTAACGCAAAGAAGGACACTAGGTGAATGTTCTGACTAAATGTGCTGAATTTTTAAGAATTTGGAGTAAAGTTTACCATAATAGAAACTCAAAATTAATTTACGGTTTCTATGTCTCCTACTCTGACAAAGTTGAAAAAAACTGGAGTACCTGACGTCCTGCGGTCCGCAGGAGCAGAAAGTGGTAGATTGCCTCAAACAAGTTTGAGTACAGGTGACTTGGCCACTACGGTAGGTCGGTAAAGGAGGAGACAGTAGGGGAAGAGGAGGGTGGAAGTTAGAAAGGGTCGTAGTCCCAGAAAAGGTTACTCAGTCAAGAAGTGTAGTCTACCGGTTTCATAACCTCGAAGTCGAAGTCGTAGTCAGGAAGGTTTCTTGTAAGTCCTGACTGAGGGAAATCCTAAATGACCAACCTAGAAGAACGTCATGTTCTCTGAGAGTTTCTCAAGAGGTTGTGGTGTCAAGTTTTCGTAGTTAAGAAACCACGAGTCGAGAGAAATGCCAGGTTGAGAATGTAGGTATGCACTGATGACCCTTTTGGTATCGAGACTGATCTACCTGGAAACAGTCGTTACATTACAGAGACCAAAAATCATACGACAGATCCAACCAGTATCGAAAAGAAGGTTCCTCGTTCTCAGAAAATTAAAGTGCCGACATCAGTGGTAGACGTCCCTGAAACCTCGGGTCCTTTTATTTAGACAGTGATAAAGGTGACAAAGAGGTAGATAAACGGTACTTCACTACCCTGACCTAGGGTACTAGAATCAAAAAACTTGCAAAATTCGGTTGAAAAAAGTGAGAGGAGAAAGTGGAATTAGTTCTCCGAGAAATCAAGGAGAAGTGAAAGACGGTATCCCACAACAGTAGACACATAGACGACGACGACGATTCAGTGAAGTCAACACAAACTGAGACACGCTGGGGTGTCTTCCGACGGGTGACCCGAGAGGGTAGGGACCCTAGAAGGTCCGTTCTTGTGACCTCACCCAACGGTAAAGGAAGAGGTCACGTACTTTCACTTTTCACTTTCACTTCAGCGAGTCAGCACAGGTTGAGAATCGCTGGGGTACCTGACGTCGGATGGTCCGAGGTGACAGGTACCCTAAAAGGTCCGTTCTCATGACCTCATCCCACGGTAGCGGAAGAGACGACGCATAGACTCCAATAAATAACTATAAAAAGGAACGTTAGAACTAAGGTCGAACACGAAGTAGATCGGGTCATAAAACGTACTACATGTGACGTATATTCAATTTATTCGTCCCACTGTTAAATGTCGGAACTAAATGAGGAAAAGGATAAACCTTGCTCAGACAACAAGGTATAGGTCAAGATTGACAACGAAGAACTGGACGTATGTCTAAAGAGTCCTCCGTCCAATTCCACTAGACCATAAGGGTAGAGAAATTCTTAAAAGGTCAAACAACACTAGGTGTGTCAGTTTCCTAAATCATATCAGTTACTTCGTCTACAAAAAAGAGAACGAAAAAGATACTAGGTTGCCTACAACCGTTAAACTAGGGACCAAGAAGACAGAAAAGATTCAGGTCGGACTGGTGGACCTTTAAGAGTCAAGTGCATAACGACTTCGGACCGAACCTCTTAAAACTCGTAATAAAACGATCGCACACTCTACTCACATTAACACGCCATCAAACTCGAAGAAACCGTAACGGAAAGAAACCCTAACCTTACTTTTGACTAAAAAAGGTCAGGACACCGGTGACGACTCAAAAGGTTTAAACGACCGTATGACTCACGTCGTGAAATTGTCGTAGTAGAAATTCCTAAACTTTATCGAGTTGACTTTAAGGTAGTGGAGGTGATCGAAACAAGTGTCACTACAAAGGATTCCGGGTGCACTGAAGAGTGAGGTTCTACACACACATCAGTACTATTGATAGAAGTTACTGGATTACCCGGGACTGTTTCCTTAACCCACTTGGGTCAAAACAAACGAGGGTCCTCTACTTATGTACCGTCTCTCAGTCAAGTATCATTTCTGTCGGAAGATTATTGCTTATCTAGTATAGTCACTATTACTTTATTGTATCCCTTACCTCTCGTCAAACAGTCTCTACACCGTATTTTTCCTTCTTTCATTCAGTCTCATTTTTCATTTCTGAACATTCCTCGTTTACCTCGTCGTCTTGATTTCCCAGTGGCTCCAGGAGAAGTCTGGACTCTGATTTTTGTTAGGCAAAGTAAATTTTATAAAAATTCGTCACTAAAATGAAAGACATATAAGTCGAATCTTAATATGTTTGTTTTGTTTTGATCAAGGTTAATACCTTCATGTAGCAATAGGAATGATTCGTTCATGGTTTTTTTTTTTTTTTTTCCCCACTTTCATCCCTTCTATTTGAATAAAATATTTAGTTTAATCTGATATTGAATATCGTTAAATACATAGGACCATACATATACACATATAGACAGAATATAATTTTAATCATAGACCCTTAGTTCTGAAGCTAATATTTATTTTACATGATTGTTCTTTTTAGAACTGAGAGCCTGTTTCTACTTATTTTACAATTGAATATTTCTCATACTCATTACTTTTAATTAAATAACGTTTTCATGGTTGCGATTACCGACATTTCGGTCAGTATCACTTCAAAGTCAGTTGTAAATGGTAATAAGGTGTCAATGAGAGGGTGGTTCTGTCGTAGTTATTGTTCTTGTTTAAGTCATGTTCTCTGTTGAGTGGCTACTCGGAGTCTTGACTGCGATGCTACTATAGTCCTCACATCCGCTACAAGCCTACGGGAAAAGACATGAAATAGGTGGACAGGTAGTGTCCGGTGTCGAGGAACGACGTTCTATTGTTGTTTGTATCTGTGCATACATACACATACTTTCATACGTGCGGGTGGTACCGAGTTTATAATTCTTGGATAGATTTTCACCACATATTCACTGTTGGTCACTGCTTCTCCTTGAAGATTTCTACATCGTAAAAACCGATTGTTATCTTGTCTGAGACTTTTGAGTCTGAAAGGTTGATAAGTCCTAGAGTCACGAGTGTCACCGAAATTTTTTCGACGTTTGTGGGCACGACCGTAGAAATAAGACAAATCTGGGCAAAGTGTTCCGTTTCATGGGTCATAGCAGGGGTTCGACGTCTTGACCTTCGTCGTCTCAGACCTAAAAGTACACCTGGTAGATCTGTAGTCCTCGTGGACACAAGATCTTCGGAGTAAAGGACCCCTCCTCGTTCCTGTCAGACATGAAGTATTTTTTCTTGATTTGGTCTCCTTTACTTGGTGTGAAGTGTCCCTAATTTCCTCGAAAGATGACTTGTCACCGTTAAGGAGAAACGAAAGAGAAAAGTTTTTACATAATTGAAGAATGTATCATAAATATTGTAATCTTTTCAAATTATGTCTGTTTGCTTTCCTTTTACATTTAATTTTCGTGGGGTTTCTTGTGTGACAGTCAATTGATAGTAAGAAAATTAAACCCCGAAAAGGAAGGTGTGTGCAGATGTGGACGTAAATACATTCTTTGTGTGTCACTGGTGTCTCGAGTCCCTAGTCCCAGTGTTCAGCGAGTCCATCCCTAGGACGGAAAGTGGTGAGACAGGTGAGGTGGCCCCCCTGGGACCTGTTTCGTCGAGAGGGACCGTGGCAGGTGTCACCGGAGTGGAAAGTGACCCTCTTCCCGGGACGGGAGTTGAGGATCCTTCTCCCCTGGGTCCCATCGGTGAGCGAGCAGTAATGTGTCGTGTCTTGGCTACCGGGACCGTGAAAGAATCATTGTCCGATACTTTGTGAAAGTAGAGTTGTGCATGTCTAGATACGTCGTGCCGAGAATTAAGATTTTACCGACACGAAGCAATGTGTCTGCGGGGTCTTAAGTCACTAGACAAGGAAGTGTAAATCTACACCGTAGAAAAGGGTCACAATCCTCTTTTGTTCAAAGGTGTCCTATAGTTCTATGTATGATAGTTAGGAAACCCCTAAGGAAAAGTTACAGTATTCGGGGAAATTTGGTCGGAGAGAGTCAGTCTCAACATTCTTTTAATTCCAATATAAGTTGGTGTCTTGTTAATATTTATGAACTGATAAAAAGGTAAGAGGTTTCTACGACGTATAAATTACGTGTCTCTTTTCAATCGAGTAATGTGTTTTGTCTACGGACTCGTATAGTCTGAGGCAAGAGAGGACGTTGAGGTCGCTCTTCTCCGCGGTCCCGTCTTAGGGCTTGTCGGGACGAGGATACCGGAGAGGTATCGTGGACTTGCAATACTGTCACCAGTGCCGTAAGGTAGATGTGCACGAGCGCCTCGCGGAGCGAACTCATCCGTGTCCAGAGGTGCACGGTCCCTCCGGTCCCTTGGTTTCTGGGGGGTAAGTAGTCTAGGTAAAGGGTAACCCTTTCTCTCATTACTCTCTTATGTTACTTTTCATCACTTTCCATGGTATTCTTTTATGTCACTCCCCTACAGTGTCGGTGTGACCGTAAAATGTTCGTCAAAATAATTGAGAATAGGTTTAGTTTTGCACGGAAGATTTGTCAAGTCGACGGAATTTTCCTTTTTACCAAGTTTGGTGTTAAGCCGTTAGCGACTTACCTACTGACTGTTAAGTTTATTAGGTCGGACTCAGTCCTCTCGTCAGCATGGACTATTACAACAGCACGCAGGTTTGGGTGAAGACTACCGTCGTCTCGTCTAGCTACCGTGTATGCACGAGGGTTCACGATAGTGAGTCCAGAAGGGGTTTGGAACGTGACCCGACTTTAAGACAAAAACCTGTATTGACATACCAGTTTTCGTCGAATCTTTGGTACTTCGGTTGTAGATGTCCGCGTAAGATCGTTTATTTCCCTTTTTTTTCCCTTAAATCTTAAAGCTTACATTGCGTGGAAGACACCCACTAGAATTCCGTGTGTTGCTCGTAGTCTACTTAGTAGTACAGTGAAATTTTCTGTGGGAAACTTTCGACCTAAAACTTCTCCCTTGACGCAAATAGATCCGTATCATGGACAGGGATTTATTAATATGTTATCACGGTCTCTCCGGTCTATTTTTCGAGGTCCGTGTTACGTCTTTGGTTGGTCCGATCTTTTCTGAGGCGTTAGGTGTATCCTTGTGTTTCACAGTAATTGAGTTTGGTCTCTTAATTTCAATGTTTATTTTTTTTCAAAAATTATAAATTTTTAAGAAATTATTTGAGTAAGTCGGTAGAAAGACTGGCATACATAGTTGGACGAAAAAGGTCTTTAAGTTTTTTGACTTGTTCTGACATGATCTCAGAAAGCAGACGGAGGAAAATGTCGACTCGGGACAGAAAGGTGCAAGAACTCACATCTCCATCAAAGTCGTACGGAAGAGTGACGACTCGTCCCTGGACCAGTATGGTGCCAAACCTATATGGTTTAGTACCTATATGGTACCAAACAGGAAAGTGGATGACTTCTGTACACCGAGTAAATGTCGAAATCCGATGTCAATTATTGCGATGAAACCTGTAAAGACATCTTCGGAAAAACACCTGTATTTGAACTTAAGGGAACCCAAGTATAGTCGTCACCTAAATATTACAAGAAGAGAAAGAAGTCAAAAAAAAAATTAACCCAAAACACTATATTTGACTTGTTCCTCGAAAGTTAGAGACTACGGACTTTTTCTGACCTTAATTAACCAAGAAATTTCTATTCTAAATTGCAAGTCCATTGTAGATATGTGGGAAGAACATATGATTCAAAGGTTAATAGAAAAGTCGGAAAACAGTGACTTTTGACCGAATGACGTCACAAGCTGAGACTTCGGTTGACCACACACACACACACGACGATTCTCCACACACACGACGATTCTCCGGCGGGCCGAGCTCGACGGACACTGCGACGTCCACCGTCAGAAGAGTAAAAAGTGGGAGACAGAGATGAGTGTAGAGGAGAGTAGGACTTTAGAACTTATAAAAAACGAAAAGAGAAAAATATCAGTAAACTTGACTCAATAGACAAAATAGTCGTAAAAAAATTTCCGTCACAAAAAAAAAAAGTAAGAGTTGAAGTAATGACAATGAAAAATTGTTTTAGTGTAAAAAAGAAAGGATCTAAGGAAGAGTTTAAAAATTAAAAGTTCTACCAATAGTTTCTTGAAACAAGGACACAAATTATAACTTCTGTAAATTTGATAGCGTTACTCACACTCAGAAGGTTTTTACTCTCCAGAGACTATTACTTCCTAAGATCTATGACGCTAAAATGAAACTCAAAGATAAACAAGTATCTGACAGGTCTCTGACACGTAGAGTTAGAGGCCCCTTAAAAATATATTAAAAATTTAATAAATACAGATTAAAATGATTTAGTAATGGTCTGTTAAAACTCACATTTTATAAATGAAAAATTTTTAATTTCAAGAACACACCGGTTTAAATACTGACGAAAACATTTACAGTATCTATACTTTTTTGTCGGAAGTAAGTTCAAATGAAAAACACAACAACTAAAGACGAGAGAAATGAATACAAAACTCATAGTGTAGACAACTCAAGACATTTTGTCTTATACTTGTAGAATCTGATATTGCCATAAAAGGGGAGGGTCCATAAAGAGAGACAAAAATTTATCGAAACTCAAATATAAAAATAAACTGTACTATGTCTTTTTTATGTGAATAATTTTAAGAGGGAAGAAACAATTAGTACCGAAAATGGTGGGACAGGATAGATCGAAGTTGGACTTGTCCGACCTCCTCCTCTGGGGGTCACGTGTTCGCCCTCCTAAGTCGTCCCCTCCCACGGGCCGGCCGGCCGTCCGTTGGTGTCTCCCGCCCTGCGTGCGGTCTGCACCCTCCCGAGACGAGTGCCGGTTACCTCACGTTAGTCTACCCTGGAGTGTGTTGTGTGAGGTCTGACACCTCCACCTGACTACCTTCCGACTGACGTCTGGGCGACAAATTATGAAGGGGTTGAAAGATGGGTGGTTCGGGAAGGGGAAAGAATTCTTTTAATTTCAGATTGACTGTCATTGTGGTCTTTCTTGATTTTTCCTTTCGTGCTACCGTGTCTTTGTGACAGGTGTCCGCGTTCGGTCATAAAAAAAATTTTTTCCTGTCATTATGTCAGGATTTTTTCCCGGCTTGTTTCACTTTTAGTTGGGCAGTGACTGAAGTCACGGAGAAGTTATAGAGCAGAATATCAAATAGTGATAGTTAAGTCGTGGGTCGTTAAGAGTAATCTCTTTCAGATACTTGTCTTGTGGTTAGCTGTATAATATAATCGTGTAGTCAGTGATTTCTTTTATTTCATTATTTTCTTTCGTGTGTTGTGAGGTTTTTTGATGTTTAAAGTAGTTGACCCTTCTTCTTGTCTAATGTAAGTCTTTTTAGTAGTTTCCTTCCTCAACCCTTAGAGTTAAAAGAGTGGATTCATGGTGCACATCTTCGTCTCCAAACGTAGAAGAGCCCCGGGAATGTATACATTCGTACCCATACCGAGAGTGGTCGCCGTTTAATCATGGGTTCTATTTGAGTCGAGTCACCTGTATGAATTACTTGTTTTACGTGTTCGAACCTGATTTTACCATAAGACTTCCTAGATTATACTTCTTATCATTGAGATTTTACGAGTGCTTGTGTTTTAGTTTATTTTGTGAATATATTCCAGATACACACGTCATGACGTGTGTTATGTCTCTTTGGAGTGGAAGAGGGTTAACTCCTTCCGCGCGTTTGTCAAGTCTTGAAGAGGGAACCGCGCGACGGACCGATGGTCGACGTAGCGGAATAAATAGTGACTGACTCTCTACTTATGTAGTACGGTGTACAAACGTTACTTGTTTCAGTTAAAGAGTCTGAGACCTTTTAGATACTCTTTCTTTTGTTCTATTATTTGGAAGTACAGACTAATTCACTCATTTAATGTTTCGTTCTTGTATAAATTTGTTACGGGGGGCGGGGGGGGGCGGGGGCACGTGTCGTTCCGACGGATGTGGACTTCTTCTCCGTCGGGGCACTCCGGCCTCGGAGTCGACGGAGTTTAGGTGAAACAGGGAGGGTGGATTGGGAGGTCAGGAGAGGGGGTCGGAGGTCGGTTGAAAAGGGAAGCCGTTTCAAAGAAATTAGTTTAAACTTTGGGTCGTACTCATATGTGGTGACATCTCTTCTCGTTATTTGAGATTTCGTTCGTCTCTTCCGTCTGCGGGACAGAGTTCTCAGGTGTAAGTCTTGGGACGATGATCTGCTCACAGGAAAGTCCGGCTGGGGAACTACCTAGTGTCGGAGCAACACCACTTCGACGTCCCGATGGTTCTACCTACCCAGTATCGTGTCTGATGTCTGTTTGGTGCCAGGTGACCTCTTTCCTTCCCGTTGGGTAGGTCCTAAGAATGGTACTCTCAGGGTATTGGTCATACTTTTACGTGTTTCTATACTGTGACCTTCTACTCAGGGGGTCCAGCCTTCCACAGGCTAAACGGTGACCCCCTTTCACTTCCCGCTAATGACTATCGAGGTCTTTCCTACTTCTCCGACCCGGTCGTCTTTGTCACGAGTCGGCGCGTTCACAGACCACCACTTTCCTCTCAAGCTACGACATTTCTTTGCTGTAACGTATCCTCGGACCTCACAATCCAGGTACTCAGTTTCATTTGACCTGTACAAGTCGTCCTCTGCTGTTTTGACTTGTACCTGTAGAATCGTTAGTCACTTGTTTTTACATGGTCTTACCCGTTTAAGTTGAGTCTACTGGTAACATAGATGATGACGCCCGTTCTTAGGGAATCTTCTTTACTTCATCGAGAGTCTCAGTTGTTCTTAGGCTTTACGTCGTGAATCCACGTTAGAGTTTTTGACGTCTTACTAGAGTCAAGTAAAGATTCCGTTTGGTAAGTCGTAGTGTCACTGGGTTCAGATACGGGGTTGGTGATGACGGTTTCTTTGACTTCAACTTGCCAAGATACTACTGGATGTTCTGGAAGATCTGATTGTGGGTTCTTCTACGGGAAAGGTAGTATCCCCTAACCTTACTTTTTCATCCTTCAGTTCTCTATGGACATCATTGTCCGTTCAAACCGGAACCTCATGTTCTACTTCCTCACGTTTCCGATTGTCTCAAAACGGTTCTCTTTCGTGACCCGTCTCGTTTGTGGGAGAAGGTTGTTGTATTCTCCACTGAGATGTGTACCTGTAGTGGTCTACCAGCTGTGGTTTTAGTCTAACTAATATAACGTCGGCTTCTATCTCTTTGAGATATACCAGTCGTTTTTGTTCTGGACTTCTACTGACACCGAGTCTAGTAGTCGAGATATAACGTTTTAAGTCCGAGTTTTACTGCTGTCGTCCCTTTTGGTCGTCCGGTAAGTCCATACTAGATTTAGTTTAGGGAATACTAATATATCATCTCCACTGGTTATCTACGTTCTCTAATCACATCCCTTGATCCAAATTTCTTCCAACTCTTCACGAACGTTTGCTCTGAGAGTTGGTCCCGACTTGTAAGAACGTTTGCTCTACAAGACGGGTCACATCCCTTGATCCAAATTCCTTCTAACTCTTCACGAACGTTTTTGTCTTCGAACTACAAGTTAAAGAGGTTGAGGTCTCGTACGAGAATACTTGAGTCGGTGTCTTCGGGGAACAGGGAAATTTCCAGGGTTTTAGGAAAGTGTAAAACCTAATCGTAAAAGTATACGGTTACATAGTTCGTTTTAAAAACTCTAGAGTAGAGCTGGCTGACAGGCAAATTATCGGTGGGCTTCCGCCCGGTTTTTTAGACATATTCCGAGTAATCCTGGAACATATCAAAAATGTTTTCTGCCAACTCGGACAGGTCATCCATGGTGAGATGCGGTGCGGGAATTCTTTTGGACTGCGTGGACAACGTTAAGGACTAGACACATGACTCGAACAAGGGAGTTCCGAGCTATAACGGGAAAAGAGTAGTTGAATAGAAAATTTCCTGGAACACCTAAAACAAGGAGTAATTAGAATCGAACAAAAACCCGAAGAAGAAAGGTGGTTGATGCTTCGACATTGGTAACTCTAGAAAAATTTTGTCGAACTCGATATCTAAGGGTTAGTTCTCCTTCTTAATTAAATCTTCAAGGGTGTAAGAGATTGTAACTATTATGTTTTCCTCTAACCCCTGGTATAACTCTTTGTCGCCGGAATTCTAGAAATTTTTTAAATATGAGGTTTCCGTATATAACGTGTAATTAGTAAAAACGGGTACATAGTACGACTGCATATTACCCTTTCTCCGCTCCACCTAGGTGTTTTGGAGGTCCTCCACGACTTTCTAGTAGTAGTAGTATCTTGAATCATCGTCCTTTACATTTAGCGACTAAAAGAGAGGGATGGAGTCGGAACAGCCGTCGATGACCTTTATTCCTACGCATCTCACCACGTCTCCTAAATTGTCGGAACCTTCAAGGGAAAAATAAACTATTTTGGAAGGCTTTCCGTCATCAGTAACGGAGATGTCTTAGACTTAGGAGGGGTCTTGAATGTAGAGATAGACTGAGTCACCTACTTAGAAATGATAATAGACCCCCAAACTCGCCTCCGGCTCTACTTCGGGGGGAAAGTGGAAATAGAAGGAAGAGGAGTGAGTATCCGTGTAGAAGTATATCCCCTAGAAGGAAAAATTCTCTTGTACTCTGCCGGAGTGATAGTTGTCGGTAATTAAAATTTCGGACACAATATCGCGATGTATCTCAGGTGTCGGAATTTCCTTAGTGTAAAAAAAAAAACTACGACGGAAAAATTGAGAAAGACGTGGTGAAAGGTAAGGAAGTTTAAGTCGACATGAAAACAAACTATAACTTTGGTCATTGTTACGACGAGATATTCTGTCTTGTTGAGTGAGTTCGCCGCTCATCTGCAAAATTAAAAATATCTTACGTCCTCGGGGAATTGGTCGAGGTATATAACACTGAAATTTCTGTCCCTTAAGGGGTATCAAAAAAAAAAAAAAAAGAAAAAAGAAAAAAAACAAGAAAAAGAGAATAAAAAGAATAAAAAAACTTTCAGAGGGAAAATCGCAAAACGAGGCCCCACGAGGGGGAAAGCCTAAAAATAAAAAAGAGAAAAAAAGCTTTCAGGGGGAAAGTCGGAAAACGAGGCCCCATAAATGGGAAAACCTAAAAAAAAAAAAAAGAAAAAAAGCTTTCAGGGGGAAAATCGGAAAACGAGACCCCACAAATGGGAAAACCTAAAAATAATAAAAAAAGAAAAAAAGCTTTCAGGGGGAAAGTCGGAAAACGAGGCCCCACAAATGGGAAAACCTAAAAATAAAAAAAAAGAAAAAGAGATAAAAAGCTTTCAGGGGGAAAATCGGAAAACGGGGCCCCACGAATGGGAAAGCCAAGACAGCTCGGGGTGCAACCCGCGGTCTACGGCCGCTGCCTTACTTTGTGGTTGTGACGTCTCACCAAATTTAGAAATATAAAATTGGAAACGAAGAATGTCGACGAAATAAAATATAGGGAAGGGATTGTTGGATGTCCCGTTCGACGGTTCGTGATACTAAGTCTCTGATATGTCACGCGTCCGCGTCCCGCTCTAGTGGAAAAGGAACCGAATAAATGACGTCGATTCTGAAACAAAACCCCTTGAAGGAATAGTTGAATCTTAGGCAAAACAGGGTTCCAGACAAGGAAAACTCCTTAGTCTCTTTGTAGGAACACACGTTCGTTACAAAAAAAGGGTACCCTTGTTTGTCCTAAAAATCGACTTGTAGAGCAAACATTCTTACGAGTCGGGACCAACTGTCAGAGCAAACGTTCGTGAAGAGTTAGAAGGAATTTGGATCAAGGGATGTGACCCGTCTTGTAGAGTAAACGTTCTTACAAGTCGGGACCAACTCTCAGAGCAAACGTTCGTGAAGAGTTGGAAGAAATTTGGATCAAGGGATGTCTAATCTAGACCATCTGTTTCTCACGGACTTCTTGATGTCTTCCGCTAGACATTGTGACGTGTCCTCCGCCACTGGTTTTGGTAGGGTTTCTTTTTCTTTTACGGTTCTTCCGTTTCCCCAACGGACTCCTTCGAAATGTTTGTCGATTCTCTTTTCTTTCCGTTTCCGCCATTCTCCTTTCATATGAGTTGACTTATGTCTCAAGGTCTCTTGTCGTTCCTCTCTCTTTCTCCAGTGGAAATTGCTTGTTACGTTTCATCGTCTCCCTTTGTTGTCTTACCCTCTCTGATCTCTAGAGAAGTTCTTTTAATCTCTATGGTTGTAAAGTACGTTCCTACCTGGGCTATTTCTTGTGTTTGCCATTCCTGGAGTGTCTTCGTTTTCTCTAATTCTGTTCTACCTGTCTTATGCGTCTCCTTGAGATGTTTTTCTAGAATTACTGGACCTATTGGTGCTACCACACCAGTGATTGGATCTTGGTCTGTAGGATCTCGTACTTCAGTTCACCCGGAATCCTTCGTAATGATGATTGTTTCGATCACCTCCACTACCTCAAGGTCGACTTGATAAAGTTTAGGATTTTTCACTACACGACGTGAGCTATGCAGTCGGTTAAACCTTTTGAGTCGTCACCGATGTCCTGATCTTTTCCAGTCGAAAGTAAGGTTAGGGTTTCTTCCCGTTACGGTTTGCTACCAGTTTGATGGTATGTTGACACGAGCAAATCGTTCGATCGTTCTAATGAGAGTTTTAGGAAGTTCGATCCGAAATGGTGGTCAGATTTGTTCAGTTAGACTTTCTTTTAGTCAGGACTTATAAGTGACCTTCCTAACTACGACTTCGACTTTGAGGTTATTAAATCGGTGGACTACGTTTCTTGACTGAGTAACCTTTTCTGAGACTACGACCCTTTCTGACTTCCGTCCTCCTCTACCCCTGTTGTCTCCTACTCTACCGACCTACCTTAGTACCTGACCTACCTGTACTCAGACTCGTTCGAACTCTCAAGAACTACCTGTCCCTCCGGACCACACGACGTCGGGTAATCCACCCTTTCTCAGTCTGTACTGACTCTCTGATTTGACTTCACTTGACTTACCACTTGAAGACCTCCATGTTCGACCCAACCCTTTTCCGTCCCCTTTGTATTTAGTTTAACAGATGCAAGTGACCTAAGATCTGTTTGACTTAAGGTCTTTTTGTAGATGAAGACGAAGTGACTGATGTGATTTCGGAAACTGATACACCTAACGTTGTTTGACCTTTTAAGAATTTCTCTACCCTTATAGTCTGGTGGAATAGACGGAGGACTTTTTATACAATACACCCAGTTCTTCGTTGTTAATCTTGGAATGTACGTTGTTACCTGACCAAGTGTTAACCCTTTCCCCATCCTCTTCCGACATATCACAGTGGTACTAATAAATTGGAGATACGTCTCATGTAGTACGTCTTACGGGTAGACCTAATTAGTGTCATACCTTAGTTGTGACGGTCCTCTTTATGATTGTTGGAGTCTATACGTATTCTATGGTGAAATTACCGTCTTTCATTTCTCCTTAACTTCTCGGAGAACTACTCCCACTTTCTCCTCTCACTTTTTCAACCGAATTTTGAGTTGTAAGTTTTTTGATTGTAACACCGTAGACCAGGGTAGTGACTATCGTTTATCTACCACTTTTTCACCTTTGTCACTGTCTGAAATAAAAGAACCCGAGGTTTTAGTGACGTCTACCACTGACGTCGATACTTTGATTTTCTGCGAACGAGGAACCTTCCTTTCGATATTGTTTGGATCTGACATAATTTTTCTCTTTGTAGTGAACCGGTTGTTTCCAGTCATGTCAGTTTCGATGTAAAAAAGGTCACCAGTGCATACCTACACTCTCGACCTGGTATTTCTTCCGACTCGTGGTTTCTTAACTACGAAAGTTTGACACCACGCCCTCTTCTGAGAACTCTTAGGGAACCTGACGTTCCTCTAGGTTGGTCATTTAGGATTTCCTCTAGTCGGGACTTATAAGCTACCTTCCTGACTACGACTTCGACTTCGAGGTTAAGAAACCGGGGGACTACCCTTTTTGACTGAGTGACCTTTTCGGGGACTACGACCCTTTCTGACTTCCGTCTTCCTCTTCCCCTGCTGTCTCCTACCCTACTAATCTGTCGTAGTGGTTGAGTTACTTGTACTTAAACTCGATTGAGGCCCGTTGTCAGTTCCTGTCCCTCCGGACCACGCGACTTCGGGTACCCCAGGGTCTCACAGTCTGTACTGGATCGTTGACTTGTTACTTCTACTATTTAATTACAAATTAAAATATTCTTTGATTCACAAAAGCTCACCAATATGGTTAGTTGTGTTTATAAACATAGGACAAACCGTACTTCGGCATAGAAAAAGTAAAAGAGACAAGATAAAATAGATTCCGACTCTACACAAATCCTCTCATTGGGTTTCGTATGTGAGAGACCCGATGAAACTAGACAATGAACCCTTTGACGAATAGACCAGTGTGAAGGAGGACAGGGTCCTTTAGTGTCCGACAAGGGAAGGGGACCTTAAGAGAGGGAGCGAAGACAGAAGTGTAGTTTCGAGTTTTCAGTGAAACTGTTCCTTTCGTAGGGTCCGGATTCCGAGCGAGCTTCGGTGGAAGGTGACACGGAGAGTAAGTAAGTTACCTGTGAATCACCCTCATGTGTTGTGTAAAAAGGCCCCTCTCCTACATTATCCTTGTTCTCTTTGTTTTGACCATGAGACTGCCCTAGATCGCCTCTTCTCTCCTGTTTCCCTTTCCCTCGACAGACTGGTCGTGGTTCACCTCTTTCTGCGAGGGGCTCTCTCTGTGCCAATGTTTCTAGGCGTGCCCTCTCCCATGACTCGTGCAGACTCCCTCTCTGTCTCTGGGTCCGCCCGGACCGGCGGGGCGCCCCGAGCGGAGGGGTGGCGGGAGGTGGCGCCATTTGGACGACCCACGAGGATACTCCAGTGCCGGTCCACATGTAGTGACGTTCCGACATGGACCCAGCCCAATGGTAGTTTCGTAAGTGCGAATACATGTGGGACATTGATAAACGATTATTCTGTCACTGACTTTTTTATTTCTTTTTGTTTCACCCGTTGGTTGTGTCGTCGAAGTGCGTGTTCAGATGTGCACCATCCAAGTAGGTCTAAGTTTTTGGGGTCTCGGTAAAACCACTGTGTTCCAATAGTCGGAGACGTTAGCTCTAATCTGAGACTATGCTGTTAGTCAACGTAAACGCATAGTGCAACGATAAAGTTGCAAAGGGACTGCTGGACTACATTTCTTACTCCGGACGAGGGGTAATCGTCTGACTTCCGTGTCGTGACTTTCCTTTCTGAGCTTCCCGTCGTGAGGAGGGGTGCAGAGGGACTTTGGCGAGGACTCGGGCACTGAGGTGGTCAAAGACGAGAAAGGTCGGTCCCTGTGTCGTCTCGTCAACGATGCAGTGTCACTGAGGGAGGACACGGTTGGTGCAGGCTGAGGTTTCGTCGACGTGTTCGTCGTTGTGGTTCTGCGTCACCCCTCTCCGGGAGGGTGTGTGTCGTCCCTACGCGCACGACTGGAGCCATTCGAAGTCAGTGTATTGAGGAGGTGACGTTTGGTCCCTCTGCGTGTCTTCTGTGCGTCGTTGTTGAAGCGACCTCCAGGTCTCCGTGCACATTCGTCCGGTTTCTCGTTCGGGGACGAAGGTTCCGGTCTGGCGGTGGTGGGGACGCATGGAAGGAACTCGTCCGGCATCGTCTTCTCCGCGCGGGAGAGGTCCAGAGGGTCGACGGCCGTCTGGGGTTGTATGTGGGACGTCTCGCGTACCTACATCGACACGAGGTGCCTGTAGAAGACTGAAAAGTCGAGACTCTCCTATCTCACTTCGTTCGAGAGACGATTTACGACTTAACCCCCTTTTTTTTGTTTCTACTACAGGCAACTATAAATAGCAATCGGATGATGCCTTGTCGATGTTCGATGTTTTAGTTCAGAAACCCTTTTGACCTTTTTATTTTCCCCATGACAGAGCCTGTTTCCGGTCGACGGTGACACCATTCATTCGGGAGTCGTCCCTTCGGTCCTCCGAGACGCCTCTTCCCCCGGGGGTTGCCCGTCTGCCCGCCAAGCCGTCTCCAGTCGTACCGCACCCCGGGTGTCGACCAGGGTGAGGACTACGGGCAGTGATGACGGTGAGGTTGGTCGACGGTGAAAAACCGAAAATGATTTAATTAGACACACCTTGGGTGAGATTAAGATGGCGGTAGGAACAAAAGACTTGACGTTATATGAGATGCGTAAATAGGGCAGACACGTTCACTTGCAGTGAGTCAGTACAGGTTGAGACACTGGGGTACCTGATATGTCAGGTATCTTCAGAGGTCCGGTCTTATGACCTCACCCATCGGAAAGGGAAGAGGTCCCCTAGAAATGTTGGGTCCCTAGCTTGGGTCCAGAGGGTGTAACGTCCCTCTGGAATCTTATGACCCATTGTCAAAGGAATGAGTCCATTTCCTTATGATTTATTGGACTATGTAAGTTAGTGCACTTTTATGTATAGGAAGGTTTCAATGGACATAACGAGAAATACGAAAGACTTTACTTGTCGTACATACGGTGACACTAAGGTCTGTATATGTCTATGGTTATGACAATTAGGTCCCTGTGACCTTCAGTGGGTGGGTGGTAGTTGTACTTGTACCTTCTCTATTATTGGATTCTTTGGGGTTTACGTTTGGATGTGTGAAGAGAGGGGTGGAGGAGAACTTTGATTCGTACACAAGGATAAACTGACCACTGGACGTAATTCACACCCCCCTCTCTCCCCCTGGGTGTGTGAAAGAGAGTTTTAAGAGTTTACACATACATTGTGGTGACTGTTTTTCCGAGATAATGTTTCGTTGACTACGAGACTTCGTTTGGTAAAACTCGGAAATTTGTACAGTCTTGGTTACCCTTGACACGTGAAATTCAAGACTGTCCGTGGAAAAAAGGGGAAATTTTAAAATTGAGTAGATCACTTATGTCTGATGGTTCAGAGGTTACAGACTGGTGAAGAGTCTACATGTTTGACGACCGATCTTTATCTCGTGTCCCGGACTACGAATGTCCCCACTGACAGGTTGGGTCTGTTATTGGAAGATAAGTCCCCGGGGGAGCGACCGTCCTCCGTCGGACACAGTCCCCTGCCCCGGAAGACAAGTCCCGGAGGGAACGACCGCCCTCCGTCGGAGACAGCCCTCTGCCCGTCAGGGTCGCGAGAGGCTCGTCTCGGCGCATGGAAAAAACACCACGACTTGAGCATCTGTTGCAGGAAGAGGACCAGAGCGTAGTGGCCGAAACACCTCTACAAAGGGTGTATGTGCACTGAGGCCTACTGTCCATTGTCCAGTTTCCAGCGGAGGGGCTAAAAAGAGTCCCGGAGGCGTTACCGAGAGAGCCCCCTGAGACACCAAAGAAGTCCCGACCCCCCCCTTACGCTCCGACCCTCTCCTACGGACAGTAGGAGACACGAGTCCCGACGTCGGACCCCCCACAGACAGGCCCCCGACGCCGGGTACGGGAGGCCCCACCCGAGACCGAGACCCCTGGGCGACAGGTCCGCGTCGGAGAACCGCGAGGAGTCACGCGACCGTCTGTCGCAGGAAAAGGGTCGGTCCAGGACGCCTCCGGGGTCCGGAGGGCGGAACAGCACGAACGGCAGCGACGACCTCGATGGGGGACGGAAGTGCTTCCGCCACCTCGACCTTCGATACCGAACCTTCGGACACTACCACGGGTGTCCGGGGCTGTCTGGAAATGCTAGCCGGCCGCCCGGTGCGCACTCGACCTACAAGGGAAACTCCTACAACTCCCACGCCCGGGCCCGTCTGTCGAGGCCCATGTACCACAGGTCCTAGAAGTGTCTCAAGAGACCCCCGCGACGGTGGCGTCCTACCCGTCCACGTTCACCCCCGTCCGCCGGCCCCTGACCCTCCCGCACGAAACCCCAACGACGCGTCTTGACGTCACCTCTGCTGTTCTGGGACAGGGGTCGGTCGCGCCTACTACCCCTACCCCTCCGTGTGCCTCCTCTCGTCCCAGGACCAAGGAGGTCGTCGCCCCTGCGGTGTCCTCCGCGGTCCCCGAGCCTGCTGCCCCTGCAACCCGTCTCACCCCTGTCACCGCTCCTCCCCGACCTCGACCTCTACTCCCCTCTACGGTCGGCCCTGCAGGAGCCGCCGCACCGCTAGTCCCCCCGGTCGTCGCCCCCGTCACCCCCGGGGTGGAGGACAGCATAGAACGAGTCGCACAGGTGCGTCGTCAGACGTCCACACCTGCACAGTCGTAACCGGTCCTACCAGACGCACACTGAAGAGACCCCAAAAGGCACTGGAGACAGGGGACTTCCGCTGCCTCTCTGAAGTGCGACTCACCAAAGTTGAGCCGGACTACGGTCTCAGAACTGACCGAACAACCTGACGAGAGACAAACTTTGGAAACTAGCTAAGAACAAAAACGGGTCACCGAGGTCAAAGCTCAATATTATTCACACTAGTTTGCCTCGTCAGACGCTGAGTTTCAAGACTAGTATATAGAGTCTCGACTAGGAGTGCGACCCAAATTGTCCAGACAAAGCGTTTGCTGAAAATAGTTTCAATGGTGAGACGGGCGACGAACTCTATAGGAGGACCCAAGGTCAGCGTGACACCCGTGTGCCCCCGAGGACTTCTCCACTCGGTCCCGTTGGTCGGAGACCCCTGGAGAGGTGCCCTCCTTGGTTTTCCTTTGGTCGGCGGTCGAGAAGACCTACTCACCTTTCCCCCCCCAGGAGGCCCCGCAGTGTGTCCTAGTGGACCGGGTCGAGGCCGTACTCGCGGTGGGGCAACTACTACCAGGTCAACAGGGGAAAGAGTTACTGATCCAAGACTAGGAACAACTTCTCGTGCAACTACTGGAGTCTCCAGTGGCACCTCTAGACTGTGACCTCGGAGTGGAGAAGACCGGGGCGGGGGCCCAGTCGCCACCCCTGGCTCCCGAGGCGTCCAAGACTGACCTGGAGGAGGGACAACAGACGGCCGGGCTGGCACAGATACGTCGGGAGTCCGCACGAAACGCGCGCAAGTGTCGGCCCAAGTCGTGCCCGCCCTCTCGGTGGGACTCACACGCACGGCCGGGAACCGCACCCGCTCCGTCACTACCGACACAGGTCTCCACCGTCAACGACGACCTCCACGAGACGGCAGCGCGAGAGTCCGGGAGACTCCTCGTCCTCGGGGCGTCGGAGGAGCCGGAGCGACAGGAGGACCGACCGGACGTAGAGGACGGGCTCGGACCACTCGTGGAGCCTGTCGCAGAGGTCCCTCGTCGCTCCCTCGACTCGGGCGTTTCCTGTCAGCAGAAGGAGGCTGAGGTGGGTGAGAAGTCTCCAGAGGTCGCGAAGGAGAAGTGTCTCGACTGAAGGTACGGGAAGAGGACTGCCAGACGACACGAAGTTTAGGAGGAAGTAAGGAGATCAGTCACAAGGAAACGATCTTGTAAGACTTTGCCTCAGACGACTCGACATCAGAGAGTCGACTGTCGAAAGTTCTTTGTACCGCTGGAGCCTGCACCTGTCGGACAGGTAGAGTCTCTCGCACGACTACAACTTCAGGACGTCTCGACTCCAGTCCCTCGGGTGGAGCTGTCTTCCGGGTCGGAGACGTCGGGGGCGCGGGGTGGACCCCCCGGGTGACACGCCCAGGCCGAGTCCGAGCCAGAGAGGGAGCGACGGCGACCCACGGAGCGAGAGGTGGAGCCACAGCGGAGGCGGACGGAGGGCCTACGGTGACATTGTCGTGCCCCGTCACGCACCTCTGCGCCAGAATCGCCGCGGGTCCGGAAGTCCTCCGCACGTCGGTCTTCAGCGTCTGAGGTCGACGTCCACAAGGAAGTCCGGTACGACATCCCGTCCGCCCCGGACACTTTGGCGGTCTCGGCGGGGTCCCGTGGACTGACGGAAAGGTCGTCCTTTTGGAGACCTCTCTCAGTCGAGGTACAGACCTGCAAATAGATGTAGGTTCGACCGGCACAGGTGCGGACACCGGTCTTCTGGCCCTGAGGCGAAGACGCGGAGAAGGACGTGGCGTCGCGGGCAGTGTCGCAGGGCCCAACCCGGACCCTACAAGAGTCTTCTCTTACTCCTAAATGTCAGACATCCTACTACTCCTAAAAGGTGACCCTTTCTTGGAGAACCTCGTAGCTTTAGATTGGAAGGGGTCCTCCGCCCCCGAGGACTCCCTCCCGAGGCTCGCGACGAGACGTACCCCCTGGGGGAGAGGGACGGTGCGACGCGAGGTGTGAGACCGGTCGGTCGGGCCCACAGTGACACCCTGCGGTCCCCGAGGCCCGCCCGTCCGACACGCCCTGGTCCGGCACGGACGGACCACTAGTGGCTGTGGACTAACCCGTCGTGCCTACGCCCCCGGACCCCGCGTCGCCCTGACGCCAGGAGGGGCCGTTTGTGCCTGCCGCTGGGTGACGGGAGGCTTCTGGTGCGCCGGGCCCCGGACCGGAGTGGCGGGGCGGCGTTCTCCAGTGACACCACGGTCCTTCGCGAGGACGGTTTCGGCTTCGACGAGGACTGGTTCGACCTGCGTCCGGGGCCGCTGCGAGACTTTGGACAGGGTCGGCCGCGCTCGAGGTGGGAGTCGCGGACGGGGCGTCGATCGGGTTACGGCCGGCGAGGTCCCTTGTGGCTCGCGCCCCCCTTGTCTCCGACGCCCTCGCTCGCCCGTAGCGAGTTCAGGAAGTGTTTCCGACACGTAGGGTCGCCGGGCGAGGAGACTGGTTTTCCTGGTCTGCGGGGGCTGTCCCCTGAGTCTCAGCCCTTCGACGAGAGCTCTGCCCGGGGAGGACTCCTCGTGGGGCCCCCAAGCCCCCCGTGGAGGTGGCGTCAGTGGGACCGTCGCCCGCGCCAGACGAGACTCGGCGCTCCCACCCCTCCCGGCTGCCGTCCCACTTGTCGCCCTGGTGGCGGTAGGAGGTCGGGGCTCCCTCTACCCACCGCCGGTGTCGCTCCCCTCCGCGGACTTCGGTTCCTCGTTCTGGTGCGTAGAGGGTCCGGCTCGGGGCACCGAGGGCCCCACCCCCCGCGCGGGTTTTACGTGGGGACGCACCGAGAAGAAAGGAAAAGGTTCCGAGATCCGACAGGGACCTTTACTGGTCTCCGACTGACGACGGGACTAAGACTTCGTCAAGGTAGTCACTCGCAGGTGGATCGGTCGAGATTGAACCCACTAAGCTAGGGACCCTGGTCGTCCCAGAAGGGTAGTCCACGGGGCCCGAGGGACTCACCGACGTCCGGGTCCCGTCCCCCTGCACCCAGACTGGCTGGCGCTCGGTACGGGAGGAGAACTCGGTCCGGCGGGCTGTCGTAGAGTCGTCCGAGTGGCGGGCCCCGAGACCCTGCACAGGTGTGACACCCGTGGTTGGACAGGAAGACGGGCTGGAGAGACACGGACGGGCCGAGCACGTGTTGTGGGAAGAGAGAGGGTGAGGGCTCGAGTCTCCTGTGCCAGGTCTCGACGAGGGCTCGTTTCCACTTACTCCGACGCCCGGGGGAGTCCCAACGACGCTTCCAGGGTTTCGGCTCGCACCAGGGGCGCGACTCTCGGCCCCGCTGGAGCGTCCACACCCCGGCGAGGAGGGTCCGAGGTCGAGGAAAGGAGAGAGGTCTATTCGGTGTCGCCAGGACCCGGAGTCCGCCTAGAAGAAACCGGTGTCCGAGGCTCAAGGATGCACCCCGGCTCAGTATTAGCGACCTCAGTCGTGGGAGAGGTTTCTTCCCAAGGAATTTTTGTTTCCTTAACATAGACAGTCAATTTATGGTGAAGTTGGTTGATGTGTCAATGACGAAGTTACGTGACCTGTGTCTGTGCGAGGTGTTCGAAGACTCCTTCCGTCCGGTGGGGTCCGCGGGGTGCCCACCCACCCGTCCCCAGCCCCTCGGTCGCGAGAGGGGAAGAGAGGAGTCTCTTTGTGCGGTCCCGAGGCGCGTGCGCGTGACGACGAGGGACTCCTCGCAGATCCGCGACGACGTGAGCGTCGGCTCCCGAGCGAGACAGGACTGAGACTTGGCAGGAGGAGTTGAGCCTTCTGGGTGACGGCCGTCGGCGGGTCGACAGGAGAGATGGAGGTGAGCGGGGAGGACGGGGGAGTCGGACCGGGCACGAGACCCCCGACGGGACGCTCGGGGAGGCAGGTGTGGAGAGTGGCTCCGACGTGGGGTCGACGTCAATAGGGACCTGGGAAGTTCAAGGGGAGGCACATGCCTGATGCGGGGAAGGGGCACCGGGCACTGGAGGTGCAGACGAGGTCTTCGGGAGCCGCTGAGGACTGACGGGGAGAGCAGGACTCTGGACGGAGGCAGTGGGCCGGGGTCTCTCGGTCACGTGGTGGCGGGACGGGAGTCGGGACGCGTCGTCTCCCTACTCCTCATTGGTCGGGTTTGGGTTTGTCCGAGGGCGGTGTTTTCGGGAAGGAGGGCACCCGAGGTCCCGTCGGAGGGTAGGACCAAAGGAGATGACGGTCGCCGCGAAGGTCGGAGAAGGGAGACGGCCGCCGGAGTGACCGTAAGTCAGTCCTACGCCGGGAGTGGAGGGCGGGTGAGACTCCCTCACTGTGGTGGCCGGGGTTCTGGAGCGACGTGGGGGGAGGGGCGGGGCTGTGGGCCGTGGGGGTCCCTTCCGGGCGGGTGGGGATTCCACCTGGTAAAGGACGGGTCTCTCCGAAGAGAAGAGACACGACCGAGGTCGCAGGGACCGGCAGGGAGGAGAGTGTCGGTGTGGTGTTTAGAGTGGTCCAAGCGACGAGAGAGTCGGACCTCTGGAAAAGGTTTGGTCATGGATGGTCAATTGAGGTCACCGTTGACCCAAGTCCCCAATTCTTGCGTCCTGTGATGACTAGGGTTCTGAGGTCAGGTTCCAGGACGGAGAGGGGCCTCAGAGGGTGAAAGAAGGGTAGGGGTGGCGCTGAGTTGTCTTTGAAAGTGCACCTTGGGCTGGAAATCCAGGTGAAGAGACCTGGGTAGTTGTCGAGGGGTGACGACAGTCCTCTTTTGCGGTTCGGGAATTCTACGTGTACCCGAACCCGGACCAGACCCACGTGTGAGGGGCGCAGTCCAAACGGGGCTCGCGGTGTGGAGACTCTTGTCGTGTTCTGTGGGCCGTGGAGGAGTGCCCGCCGGCCTGCGGTCGTGGGCCCCCGGAGAGGATAGTCCGCACACGATCGGAGGGCGGTCCCACTCGGGGGTCGGGTCGGATCGGGAGCCGTTGTGTCTACGGTGGTGTCGCGGGAGTACCCGTTAGTGGGTTCTGGGTTCACTCTCACTGGTGCAGGACAGTGGAGACACGGGTGCCACAGGTCGTGGTACAGGTCTTGTATTGTCTGTACGTAATGCCAAGGATTTACTTCACTAAGTTTCCTCGGTAATTAGAGAAAGAAGGAATTCGGTTTTTCGCACGCGTAGACGAGACGGGATTGAAGGAGATATGCAATTAAACCAAGACACAAAAGGTCCAGAGGATCATTCATACAACAGTTCATTTTCAACGATTCAACACAGGTTGAGAAACACTGGGGATAGTAAAAGTGTTAAATTTGTTATTTTTCCTTTCTCTTTTTTTTCTGATTGAAGGATTCTTTAATGTATTTGGTAAGACGTTTATGTCTCTACTACTTAAGTAACGTACTTCCACCTCTTACGTCGTTGGATTCGATTGTCCGCCCGTACGGTATGTACCTGAAAGGCGGAGACTTTGTGAGGTCCGACTGTTTGTGGACACATTGAGTGAGTGAGGTAGGGGCGGTGCACAGGTTTGGATTTCCAATCTCACTTGTTGACGCTGTGTCAGGAGGTGTCCTCTGAATTTCGTGCGACGTCTACCTCTGTCACTTTACGTGGGGGTCGTGTTTTACTTCTGGTACTGCACACGTGCACGCACCCAAATTCTACGTCTGGGGTCCCCGTGACCGTACGGAGCGATTGAGGGCCCAAGGAGGGACTGTGACACACCCCGTGCGGGTGCACAGTCCCACCTGCTCCGCCCGTGGACCACTCCGGTCATGTGTCATGGGTGAGTGTCCACGTTCGTCCCTCCCACTCTGCGGGTCCACTCCGCCGCTGCGGTCGCCGCCCCTCCCGTGACCCCTGTCGTCTCCGCCTCCGTCGGACTTCTTCAGTTGGCGTCGGACCTCCAGGAGCAGCTTTGGGCCCAGGACTCGGGGTGAGAAGGTGCGGCGTCGGAGTCCTAAGTCCAGGAGACCTCTCTCCGGTGACAGCGCTGGACGACGAGACGGGTGCAGGAGTGTCCGTCTCTTCAGTGGGAGCTAGAGGTATCTGTCAAGACGGTCCGTGCAGACGTGACGACTCCACGCCTGTCCCGACGGTAGACGACGTCCCCCGTGCGGTAGAAGGGGCCTGAGATACCTAGGCGTCATAAGAACCCGTCCAAAAAGACGCCCCTTTTTTTCACTTATAGTTTAATGAATGTCAATAGTTAATTTTTTTTTTTTGTGGATAAAATTGTCAAGTTTTACGAACATAATTTAGGTTCATCTTTGTAAAAATTTTCGGTTGTTAGGGAAGGATTTCTTATAGGATATCTTGATTGTATAAGGTGTTTTCATACGAAGGGAGTTGTTCGTTTGCTCTTCTGTCGGCCCCCCTCCCCACTTTACGGAAACAGGTGTCCGTCGTCCCACACGGACGGTTCCGAAGGCGGACACCGGTACCACTGTCCGGAGCTACTGTGTGAGCAAGAGAACCCTTCAGTCGCCATAACCCCTCTTTGTCGGAAGACGTTGTTCCGCTGTTCTTTATTTAAAGAGGAAGATTTTAGTTGACTATGGTCCGGATGAGGTACATCCCGGAGGGAACACCGAGTGGACCATTTTTCAGACGGATGTTACGTCCTCTGGACCCAAGCTAGGGAACCAACCCTTCTAGGGGACCTCTTCCCTTTCCGATGGGTGAGGTGATAAGACGGGACCTCTTAAGGTACCTGACATATCAGCTACCCCAGTGTTTCTCAACCTTTGTTGACTCACTGAAAGTGGAAGTGGGGTACTTTCATAAACATGTTATGAGATTCCTTGGACTGATACAGTGTCTTTATGAAACGTGACATTGTGTTGTCTTTTGATGATATTTTACGGTCAATAGAAACCCAAAACTAAAACCACTCGTTGTCGTTACGATTAACATTCATTTTTATAACACAGGACCGTTAATTGACCTTTGGTGGTGGACAGTATAAACTTTCGACATTTTTATATACTTTCGATGTTTTTGTGGAAAGCATCTTCCAGAGTCCCGAGGGACCTCGTCACCGACTAATGTCCCGACCCCTCCCCTTTTGTGTTCGACTCGGGCTCTGTCGAACGTCTTGGTCTACATTTCTGCCTGTACGGATTCTCCGGGTCTACCAGGGTCACTGACGTGGACGCCGCTGGACTCACTATTCCATTTATGATCTTCATGACCTAATATTACGTGTCTTATTTTGTTCACAGAGACTCTGGTGTGACTGTCTTCACTCACTTACTTTTCACTTGCTTACTCGTTCACCTCTTTTTACTGTCAAGAAGGAATGTCTTCTTAACGTCAATTATGGAAGTCCCTTTGCTCCCTTAACGTTTTCGGTGATAAGCTGGTTCATCATTAGCGTCGGATGTTCTGCGTGGTCGTCTCGATTTTAGTCCCCGGCCCCGACCTCTCTTTGTCTCATACACGGACCAGTGTCACGGGGGGGGGGGTCCCCCAGTGACTCAGTTCTTCGTTGTCGTCAAAGTGTCCTCCTTGACCCGGCTGTGGCGGAAGGTGTCTCTAGTTCCAATTGTCGGGGGTCCTGTTCCGTCTGGTGTGCGGGAGAGGGGTCGTGTGTGATCCTCGAGAACACCTTTTATGTGTCGGAGTGAGATTATGTTCTTCTGTACGGTGTTGGGTGTCCGAAAGATGGGTTACTAGCCATGAGAGGTTTTCCCAGTCCTCTGTTCCTTTCTATTCATTGACAGTCTCGTGCCCGTTGATTTCCGTCTTTTTTTACTGTCACCTTCGTAGTCAGCGAGTCAGTGTCAAGTCGAGAAACGCTGGGACACCTGACCCCGGGAGGTCCGAGGAGACAGGTACCTTAAGAGGTCCGTTCTTAAGACCTCACGGATCGGTTAGGGAAGAGGACCCCTAGAAGGACTGGGTCCCTAACTTGGGTCCAGAGGGTGTGACGTCTGTAGAAACGGTAGACTCGGTGGTCCCTCGGGTTAATTTCCTTGGGTCCCTCCCCTGTACCCCCCCTTTCCCCCTTTGAGCCAGAGGTGGACGTGGTCGGTGTGTGTGAGGGGGAGATACTCAGGAAGGTCACAGGCACCTACAAGGGACTACTTTGTCGATAATGTTTTAAGTTTCGGTCTGCGTAAGTCGCTCTGATCTTCAGTGCGACCTTCCTCGTCTCGAGACCTACTGACGTTCACGGGTGGAGTCAAATAGAGTGAGAAAGTCACTCTCTAAGTTCTTTAATTTTTGATCTCTGCGCGTTGCGGGTGTCATTTGTGACGGTGACGGCATACCTTACCTCGAGACCTTCGGAGGGGGAGTGGACCCTACGTAGACGGCGGGAGTGGTCCCTCAGACACACACCACAACTACGTGTCGGTCTCGAGGAAGTCTTCGTCGAAATGGAAGGGACACCTTCTCTCCGTTCACAATCAGCACCGTAAGCCGAGTGAGTCGGGTTCCGGTTTTGTGTGAGGACCCTTTAGCCCTAAATAGTGCCTTAATCTTTCGATCCATTGAATTTGGGGGAAGGGGAGGAAGTTAGTGACTTGTGTTAAGTCGGCCGATGAGTTGACTTCCGTATAACTGACTTCCGACTTGTGTTCGGACCCAAAACAAACCTCTAGCCACGTGTGTACCGTCCCGAGTCTTTTGGGTTGCACGAACAACCCTTTCCAGAAGGGGTGGTAATGTGTCCGTGTCCTACTTATTTAGAGACCGGAGACGTAAGAGGTGTCCGTCACTGTACACTGACCCCTCGTGTCCCTCCTTCGGGTCGATCTTACTGGCCACATCTAGTGACGAGGTGTCTAAGGTGTGCCTTCTTTGTCATAGGTGAGTCAGGGTACTCCAGTAGTCTTTACGGTGGTCTCCACTGGTCCGCCATTAATAGAATCCCCGAAACACCCAGAACCCTTTAAGAAATTACCGGAATTCCCCTTTACCCTCCTCTGTTTACACACCCATATCTATATATCTCTCCCTCTCTCTCAGTGGACGCGTTCGTCTGTGGGTCTTTCTTCGTAGATGTAGATATATCCGTTTCACTCTCGAAACCTTAAAAACTTTCAAAAAAAGTTTGCCCAGACTTAAGGATTTCGTCAATTCTTAGTGACCAAGTTCAACTTTCCGTTTCCTGTTACCATTGATTTACTTTCAGTATATTGTATTCTTATAGTGTAACACCAAAATTTCATTTAAATTGTAATTTTTATGTTTAAGGGGTTTTACAAGGTTCGTTTTTTGTAAGTAGTTTTATATTTATACTTATCAAACACAGTTTATGTGTATTTTTCTGTGCGGTGTAATGAATTTTCAAATTGACTTTTATCAATAATTCATGAACCATTAAAGTTCAGTAGAGTTTTAACAATATCGAGGTAACTCCAATAATTTTTCTTAGTAAAGAACTTTTGTGACTTTAGAAATTAGGCCAAGATCTCTTCGATTTTTCTAGTTAGAAGATTTGGTTTTATAGAGGTTCCTTAGTGTTTAAAACCTTGTCCTGTCGGGATGAATTACCGTTTGATGTAGATATCGCCCTAAGGTGTTACTTATTTATTTAAGGTGTCTTTCTCCTGGTCCTGTTTATCCCGTTTGAATGTATTGAACCTTTTAAACCCGTAAAGGTTGACCTTTGTCACAGTCTGAAATAAAAAAGCCCGAGGTTTTAATGACGTCTACCACTGACGTCGGTAGTTTAATTTTCTGCGAATGAGGAACCTTCCTTGCAATACTGGTCGGATCTATCGTATGACTTTTCGTCTCTGTAATGAAACGGTTGATTCCAGGTAGATCAGTTCCACCTGACCAGTACATACCTACACTTTCGACCTTAGACTTCTTTCGCTTCACGGCTTCTTAACTACGAAAACTTGACACCACAACCTCTTCTAAGAACTCTCAGCGAACCTGAGGTTCCTCTAGGTTGGTCAGGTAAGACTTCCTCTACTCGGGACCCTAAAGGAACCTTCGTTACTACGACTTCGACTTTGAGGTCATGAAACCGGTGGAGTACGCTTCTCAACTGAGTAACCTTTTCTGAGACTACGACCCTCCCTAACCCCCGTCCCCCTCTTCCCCTGCTGTCTCCTACTCTACCGACCTACCGTAGCGCCTGAGCTACCTGCGCTCAGACTCACTTGAGGCCCTCAACCACTACCTGTCCCTCCGGACCGCTCGACGCTAAGTACCCCAGCGTCTCTCAGTCTGTGCGGACTCGCTGACCTGACTTGACTTATTCGTCCCTAGGACCAGTCCAGTAAATTCGTTTCCCCCAGTGCCATAAACCTTCGTCTGAAAACCCACCCAATTAGCTTTACATCTATTTGATGAACTATTATTTTAAGACGCTGAATTTATACCTACGTGGAGTGTGTCACTGACCTATGAAACCCAGTTCTCTCCAGTCAAGTCAAGTCAGCGAGTCAGCACAGGCTGAGGAACGCTGGGGTACTTAGCGTCGTGAGGTCCGGAGGGACAGGTAGTGGTTGAAGACCTCAAGTGAGTCTGAGTGCAGGTAGCTCAGTCACTACGGTAGGTCGGTAGAGTAGGAACCAGCAGGGGAAGAGGAGGACGGGGGTTAGGGAGGGTCGTAGTCTCAGAAAAGGTTACTCAGTTGAGAAGGGTACTCCACCGGTTTCATGGCCTCGAAGTCGTAGTCGTAGTAAGGAAGGTTTCTTTAGGGTCCCAACTAGAGGAAGTCTTACCTGACCAACCTAGAGGGACGTCAGGTTCCCTGAGAGTTCTCAGAAGAGGTTGTGGTGTCGAGTTTTCGTAGTTAAGAAGTCAGGAGTCGGAAGAAGTGTCAGGTTGAGAGTGTAGGTATGTACTGGTGTCCTTTTTGGTATCGGAACTGATCTGACTGGAATCAACCGTTTCATTACAGAGACGAAAACTTATACGATAGATCCAACCAGCATTGAAAGGAAGGTTCCTCATTCGTAGAAAATTAAACTACCGACGTTAGTGGTAGACGTCACTAAAACCTCGGGTTCTTTTATTTCAGACTGTGATAAAGGAGACAAAGGGGTAGATAAAGGGTACTTCACTACCCTGGTACACTTCACTACGGTACTAGAAGCAAAAGACTTACAACTCGAAATTCGGTTGGAAAAGTAAGAGGTTAAAGTGAAAGTAGTTCTCCGAAAAATCAAGGAGAAGTGAAAGACGGTACTCCCACCACAGTAGACGTCTAGACTCCAATGACTATAAAGAGGGTCGTTAGAACTAAGGTCGAACAAAGAAGGTCAGGTCGTAAAGAGTACTACATGAGACGTATCTTCAATTTATTCGTCCTGTCGGAACTGTTTGAGGAAAAGGATAAACCTTGGTCAGACAACAAGGTACAGGTCAAGATTGACAACGAAGGACCGGACGTATGTCTAAAGAGTTCTCCGTCCAGTCCACCAGACCATAAAGGTAGAGAAAGTCTTAAAAGGTGTCAAATAACACTAGGTGTGTCAGTTTCCTAAGCCGTATCAGTTATTTCGTCTTTATCTACAAAAAGACTTGAGAGAACGAAAAAGGTACTAGGTCGCCTACAACCGTTAAACTAGAGACCAAGGAGACGGAAAAGATTTTGGTCGAACTTGTAGTCCTTCAAGTGCCAAGTGTATAACGACTTCGGACCGAACCTCTTAAGACTCGTAATGAAATGATCGTACACTCTACTCACGTTAACACGTCATCAAACTCGTAAGAAACCGTGACGGAAAGAAACCCTAACCTTACTTTTGACTGAAAAAGGTCAGGACACCGGTGCCGACTCAAAAGGTTTAAACGCCCTTTGTGGGTTTTTTGTGGGTTTTTTCTACAGGAAAAGTAATATCCCCTGACCTTACGTTTTCATCCTTCAGTTCTTTATGGACCTTATTGTCCGTTTAAACCGGAACCTTACGCCTTACTTCGTCCCGTTTCTGATTATCTCAAAACGGTTTTTTTACGTGACCAGTATCGTTTGTGGGAGAAGGTTGTTGTGTTCTCTTCTGAGATGTGTACCTGTAGTGGTCTACTAGTTGTGACTTTAGTCTAACTAATATAAGAAACGTCGGTTTCTACCTCTTCGAGATATCAGTTGTTTTTGTTCTGGTCCTCGACTGACACCGAGTCTAGTACTTGAGGAATAATAGTTTAAGTCTGAATTTAACTTCTTTCATCCCTTTTGGCATCTGGCAAGTCCATACTGGATTTAGTTTAGGGAATACTAATATGTTACCTTCACTCTTTATCTAAATTCCCTGATCTAGACTATTTATCTCACAGACTACTTGATGCCTGTCTCCAAACACTGTGACATGTCCTCTGTCCCTAGTTCTGGTAGGGGTACCTTTTCTTTACGTTTTTTCGTTTTACCGATAGACCCCTCCGGAATGTTTATCGACACTTTTCTTCTCTCCGCTTTTTGTTTCCTCTTTTCCTTTCTATATTTGTAGACTTACGTCTCAAGGTTTCTTATCGTTCTTCTCTATTCTTTCGGAAGAAGTCGCTAGTTACGTTTCTTTGTCTCCTTTTGTTGTCTTACCCTTTCTGATCTCTGGAGAAGTTCTTTTAATCTCTATGGTTCCCTTGTAAAGTACGTTTCTACCCGAACTATTTCCTGTCTTTACCAGACCTGGATTGTCTTCGTCTTCTATAATTCTTCTCCACCGTTTTTATGTGTTTTCTTGACATGTTTTTTCTAGAAATACTGGACCTATTAGTGCTACCACACTACTGAGTAGATCTCGGTCTGTAGGACCTTACACTTCAGTTCACCCGGAATCTTTCGTAGTGATGCTTGTTTCGATCACCTCCACTACCTTAGGGTCAACTCGATAAAGTTTAGGACTTTCTACTACGACACTTTCACGACGTGAGTTATACGGTCGTTTAAACCTTTTCGGACGAACAATGTTTATGGATTTGTCTTTTGTTCCTTGGAATTTCTTTTTTGTTCTTTTCGAGGAAGAGACAAGAATGTCTCCGTTAGTTGGTCTCGACGCGGATAAGGTTGACTCGTGAGGAAGTGATGAAGGTCAGACTGTGCTCTCGATAGGCTATGGTCGTTCGTCTTTCGTCGGGTGAGGCAGCGTGGAAGTCCTGAATCAGCACTTTTGGAAAGCCGACTTGGTGTGTGGAAGGGGACTGGGAAACTATCTACGGAGGAAATGGTTTGCGGTCCTAAGAGACTCCTCTCGCAAAGATCTGAACGGATGAGGTGACTGAACAGTCACAGGTGTAGTTACCGTGCGTAGGAATTAGTACTGTTGAAACATTGATACAAAATCATGACGCAACCGTACTGACACCGAGTCCTAATTTAATAATAGTGCCTCAGATAACGAAGACTATTCGGTAGGGGTAGGTCAGAATCTCATATATAAATATGTATGTCCACCCCTTTTAAGGGTAGAGACACGGAGGTGACAAACCTGGGTCTTTGTGTCGTAAACACACGTACAAGCCGCCAAAATCTCGACAGAAGTGTCTCCGTCCGTGCGACGGAAGTCCATGAAGGGACCCGCAGACTGGCTAGACGTCGTTGGACTCTTGCCTGACAAGAATAGGGTAGACAAGGTTGTCTGATCACTGCTGGGTGGCACGCAGGAGTGACATGCGTGGTCGCGAACGGGTTCGAGGTTGTGGCGATAAAACGGAAGAGATGGATCAGTCAGGGGAGTAAATTTTACTGTTGTTAGACTGAGAAGGAATAATCGTGGGTGTCGAGGACGAGACTCAGGCGAGCCCACGTACCGAGTCCCAGAGGTCGTATGTGTCTTTCCCACCTCCTCGTCCGAACGGAACAAAGACTACGTTTCTGATGTGAGAGTCGCAAAGTGAAAAGAGTTCAAGTTTCACAAAAAAGATAATAATAGAACAGAAAAAAAAAAAATTACTCCTTACCTATGACTTAACTCTACTGGGATAGTACGCGAGAATTGGTCAACACCATCAGGACTCTATTTAGGAGGCAGTATTAAACAGGTATAAGATTTAATGATTATCTACACTCAAGAATTTTAAAATCATAAAAGTGTCGAAACAACGATTCACTGTCAACACTCAGAACTTCTATACACACGTATAGAAGTGTATATGTTAATCAAAACCATGTGCCAATCAGATTTTCTTACTCTGTCCTTCGTCAGACATCAAAAATTCGAGATTTCGTTTTTAATTCTGTACTCCAAAAGTGACTTCTGGACGAGTGGACACTTGGCAGGTCTAGAAAGTCTCATAATAGAAATTAAAAATTGAAAGAATGCCCAATAAAGAGACAAGTCCTATAAGGTTGTTGACGAGATACAGTTAGACTCACACAAAAGGATGTTTTGTCAGGTAAAATATTTGTACTATTTTAGACTTTAAACATTTAAGTCTTTAAGAGGTTTACATCAAACTGTCGAAGGAGTCAGGACCACGATAATGTAAAAAGACGGAAGGAAAGAACTAGTCGAAGCGGTTTCCAACCAGTCGAAGTGGTCGTAACGTCTCTCGGTCGGGAAGTAAAGGTACCAGGGTTTAATTGACGAGACAAAGGATAAAGTAAGTAAATACAAAGGTAGAAGTAGTTAAGGAAGGAAGATAAAAGGAACCCAAAGACAACATAAAAGGATGGAAGAATTCCGTAAGTAAAGGACCTTAAGAACGAAGTGAGTGACATTAAGGACGCAGGATTGTAGTGAATGGTCCATCACGGTCTCCATCTCAAGTGGACACTTACGTCCTCTGAATCTCTCTAACACCTAAGCTAGGGACAGAACCCTGCTAGGGGACTTTTTCCCGTACCGTTGAGTGAGGTCATAAGAACGGACCTCTTAGGGTCTGTCTGCTCGGACCACTCGATATCAGGCACCCCAGTGTTTCTCAGCCTGTACTGGCTTCGGTGAACCGTGTGTTCCCACACAGAGTCCCTAGGAAGGAGGCTCCGACGGGACACAGATAGGAGTATAGGAGTATTGTAGTGAATGTAGTGAATTCAGGTACCTAGAGAGTGACTTATGACCGTTATAGAGTTTCTAAAGTTATTTACGACGGAATAAAAACAAATAAAGGTTTTGGTAAATGATGAAGTCGAAAATAGAAAAGACAATAGGTTCTCGCCAAAGAACACACACAAGACAATAGTCAAAAAGTCCTTCTTCCATCCTCTCTAAAAATAATTATAGAAAACTTTATAGATATTAGATTAGAGTCTAACGTCGAAAAGTAAATGATTTGTCAGACGAAAATCCATACAAACTTTTCGTCAAATTTCTTAGGGGTCAGAAATTCTCAATTACGTTTAGTAGGTAGGACGTTAGTACTAAGGGTAAGGTAGAGGGTAAGACAAACGAAAATGAGAGATAAAGATTGTTTGTGTGACTTCAGAAAGCACTTCAGTCTAAGCCGAGAGAGGGGATCTTATAGGTTCGCAAAGTGGATTACGTCCAAATACGGACTTCCAGTGTTCTCGTCATAGAAGAACTACTTGACATGACGACTGGTAAGATCTGTCAAGGAAAATTAGGTCCGTTTAAGTAAGGATCCGCACTTAATAAGAAACGCAATATACCAACCAAATCAACGATCCAACACAGGTTGAGAACGCTGGGGTACCACGGTCCGAGAACACAGGTACCCTAAGAGGTCCGTTCTTATGACCTGACCCAACGGTAAAGGAAGAGGTCCCCTAGAAGGGTTGGGTCCCTAGCTTGGGTCCGGGAGACGTAACGTTCGTCTAAGAAATGGTTGACTTTATACTCCCTTCGGGAAACACAATATACTGGCGAAAGTTTAATCTGAAACGAACTTGACGTTAAAGATATAGGTAGGGGGAGATAAGTTAGAAAGACACAGTAAACAAAAATTTACGTAAAGGAGACTTGTTCAGTCCCTACCTCTGACATGTATTTTTAGTACGAGATGTCAACTGTCCGAAAAGATTATATTGATAGTGTAGTCCCAGAACTAGACCCTTTAAAGGATAGTAAAGAACTAGTGTGAGAGAGACCTTTCTCATCGAGACAAGAGGTGAGACCCTTCAGGATCCACTGGTAGTGTTGTAGACCGAGATGTGAGGTTGTCGAGTCTACAAGGGATTGCGGAAAATAAAGGAATAGAAACATATGGTGTATGAGTCTCTATAGGTGCTAGTTTGGGGAACCGAGTAGTGTCGTTGGAAGACAAACGGGTGAGTCGTTGGGTCGGAAAGGTCACCAAGTGAAGATGTCGGTACGAAAATCATAGTCTCTTGACTGGGTCTGCCGTGTCGTCGCCGGGTGCCGATACGGGGGTCTGCGGGAGAGTCCTGAGCTGAAGGCGACCTCTGCAAAGAGGGACGAGTGCTGACCGGAGCCCCGGATGAGCGAGGACCACAGAAAGAGAGGGCAGGGACGGGAGGGAGTCCTGTCCTCGTGGTGCGCGTCGGTCTCGTGCAGAGAAGTCGGAGGTGGGTGTCAGGACAAGGAGACTGTTACTTGCGTCTAGGAGCACAGTACTTGGATGTCTTGTACGGAAGTAGTCCTCCCGTTCGTCTCACTCTTACCGCTCCTGGGTGTTCCGCGTGTGTATGGAGTGAGAGACCTTTGTCCCCCTCAATCGGAAGTTTCGTCGTGGTAATTGGGTTAAAAGACTGTGGGTGTCGGTGGGACCCAAGAGGGCACAGGATTGAGTAGTCTTCTGCTTTGAACCCGGTGTCGGACGTCGGTCAGACCCAGTGTCGGGCACTGTCGCACGTCGGCCTTCCGTCGTCGGGAGGGTGGGGCAGTCGGTGTGACGAGGAGGAACGGGGTTGTGATGGGGGTCAGACCCCTGAGATCCGAGGGCGTCAGTTTCGGACGGTAAAAGAGACACTGACCCCTAAAGTAGTGGTTAACGGTGGTAGACGAAATGTGGAAGGAGTCATTAACAATCGTGCAAAATTAGAAGACGGTAGAAATCAATTCCTTATACTTTCTCTCTGTCCGGTTGTGTCCTGAGTCCGTCAGAAAAGTTGTCACTTCGGTCGGGTTACGAGAAAGGTTGAGTATTACAGGAAGTCTTCAGGTCATAATTGTCTCGTTTCACAATTTCTGTATGAATTCGTAACCCTTAATTTGGGTGGTTCGAGGTGTCGATTTATTAGTCGTCTAAGGATTTCTGAAGTAAATAATCCTATTTCCTTTTATTCGTTCTAGGAAAGGGAGTGTCTCTTCTATACAATTTTTTTTCTAAAATGATCAAGATCATTTTGATCATTCATCAAGAAACTGCTTTTTAGTCTTGTACTCCGATCGCTCGTTGATACCTTCCCTCACTCCCAAGACAAAATTTGTCCTTCCGGACTATTGCCGACTGAGGATTTTGACTCTGCTGGTTTGAGTTTTCGACCGACAGTCGACCGTCTCGGTTCGCGAAAGGTCGCGAGCGAAAAGAGTCGTCGCGGTCATGCGTTCAGAGGTGTGGAGTCTCGTCCTTCTCGGTTTCTGTGCACCTCGTTCATGGTCACTACCGCTGTTAGCCTTGGTCCGGGGTCCGCCGACTTTACGCGGTTGACAGACAGATTGGACTTTGGAACTTGACGCCTGATTTTTTTTTATCTCCTTCCTTTTTTCCATTTCCTCTGAAGACCTCTCTACGACGTATGGACGTGTTTTGTTACGCAAAAATTATTAAAGGTAAACTTTTTTGTACCTACCTACTGTACTTTTCTGGTAATAAATAAATAATTAGTAAAACTTGAATAGAGATAGTTTTTTCATGTTCTATCGTGTCGTCTTTAAGGATGGAAAAAGTTTTGACTCTTACTTTTGTGTGTCTTCCCTCCACGTACCGGTTTCCAGGGTGTCGTCCACCTTCACCACTACACTTGGGGTCCCAGAGGTGAAGAGCATAGTGCGGAGGTGGTACACCGCCGCCCGCGTCGTCCGTTGCTCGTCCCGCCCCCCGTTAGGATGAGAGTCTCCTGGTGGCGTGGGAGGCACCCTGCAGGTCGGAGGGGTCCAGAAGACAGACGGTTTTGTGGGCCGTCCCGAGTCTGAGGTACCGGAGGGACGGACGGAAGTCGGTGAAGATATGTGGACCGTGGATTCTTTAGCTCGCAATTGAGTTATTTGATATTGGATTGCTCCTTTGAGCTGAATAAATAACGGTTCACACCTTTAATATGGAGAGAGTCGAATGACTGAGGAAGTAAGTGACCTGACGAAATAGGCTGCCGTTCCAATGTTTAGATTCGTGCTGTCCTTTGTCCTCCCCAGAAAAGATTGTTTTGGTAATGTTCAGGACCTTAGGGGTAGTAATATCCACTCTCATTGTTCGTTGGAGGGTTTGGTGAGATTCTTTACGTACCTCTAATTTTGATGTAAACATTATATGAGTGAAAATAGCTACGAAGGCATTCTTAGTGAACTTTAAACACAAGGTTATACAGAGTCAAGATTTTACACCCCTTTTTGTTAATCTTATTACACACAGTTTTGTCATAAAAATTCATTCGTAATTGACTTATGAGTGGGGAAAGTAAAAAGACGAATCTTTTAAGTAGCTCAGAAAGGACACTTTTGTTTTGTCTTCGTCACATTCGTCACCTATCCTCCCGTCGACAAAACCTACCTACGTGCCCCCGTCGGGTCCCCACGGGGAACGACGGGAGCGTAGGCACCCCGGAGGCTGAGACGTACTACCCCTGGGTGACGTGACTCTCTCCTGTGTTCGTCCAGACCTCTCCTCTGGGCCTGTGTCCGCCGTGACGACACTAGGTAATGGACACAGAAGAATTTAAGGAAAAGTTCATAAAAGAAAAGTAAGGAATCAACGAACTTCAGGACTCAAACGAACTGTCGTCGGAGAAATAAATTTCTCATGTCACTTCATTTTCTCTTTTTATTAAATGGTTTAAATATTCATGGTAACTACTTTATGAGTTTTTTGGATGACTCTCGAAAAGAGTACAAAAAAGTTTAAACTTTGTTCTAAAACATTTCAATGGCAAGAAAGTCATAAGACAGTCTTAGTCCTTATTTCCTTCTTTGTGAAAACTAATTTGATAATGGATGTTTTTGCTTCTTGACAGTGTCCGGAATTCTTTGGAAAGGTTAGGGGTTTGTTCGGTTGGGTCTGGGAAGTCAGTCCGTTTTCCGACTGTGAGTTCTGGATGTCTCCTCTCCGAACGACACGAGTGAGAAGTTGTTGGTCGTTGTGAGGCCGCGGTCTCTGAGTCTTCACACTGAGACGATTCGTCACCAAGTAAGTATGGGACGAGAAGTAGGCCCCCCTACCTGTCGGAAGGACCACAAATGATGTGGCGGCACGGACGGACGGGTCTCAATGGGACGGAGTTCAGTTGAGTGGGGTGCAGGGCATTGATAGTGTCTCCGTGAAGATTGTACAAACACACCGAGGGGACAGCTAGTTCTTGTTTGAGAAGTGAGTCCAAAAACCGAGACTTCGTGGTTTCCCAAGTTGATATGATATTTTTGGACTGGTCATGACTGACGTAGGTTTATACAAGTGTATGTTAACGATACTCTTCATTTTAGGATATTTGTGGTATCTCTGTCAGGGGAGGACTAAGGAGATTGTTTGGACAGATAAAGAAGTAGACTAAAGCTACAGGATAGTGAATGATCTTTGTACAAAAACAGTGTACCTTTTATATAAAAACTAAGTTTCCTTCAGACAACATTATCGAAGTATGTGAGAGTGTCCGTGAAACCTAGGGAAATTTTGTACAGCTATTTATCTGTGAATAGGGGTGTGTGATCGCTCTCCAGTAGACCCTTCCTTGTGTCACTACAACATGAATGACAGTGTTACGAAAACGTTTTTGGTTTAGTCCCCTTTTCAACAATGGTTTTATAAATCTCGAATTCAGACTTTTTGGCCCGAGTTAAATCCGTTCGATTATTGACCTTTGTATAAGTCGTTGCAGATAAGTTTAAGAGTTAAGTGTGAGCTTTACTTTTATTTGACGAGAGACTACCTGAGGACCAACGGTTCCCCCTACCTCTCTCTCCGTCGCCCTCACACCCCAATCGTCTACGGCTGGTCATATGTGTCTTACCCATGGTCGTTCCAGGATGGTGTGTCGCGTCCCTGATTTGAGTTAGACGACACCCTCGGTATTACCTTTCTTCTACTTTTTCCTACGAAAAAATTTCTTCTTACAAATATAATACACTCAGTGATACGACATGCCGTCTCTACTTGTGTTACGATATGGAGTTGATATGAAGTTATTTTTTTAATTGATTTTTTTTATTTGGCAAGAGACTTCGTCTCGTGATCACCACACTTTTGTCCCGGGCACGTCCCAGTCCTTCCGGGCGTCATTCTCCCGTCGGGTCCGGGTGTGGACCGACTCTCGTGTCCCGTGGCCCTGGTCCCTCCCAGACGTCCCGAGGGAGCAGAGATGAACTACGATAGAGGTGTAGTGTTGGTGTGTCACTTACCCCTCTTTGTCTTCCCTTCTAGAGTTTGAGCTGAGGACTGTCCCGAGAACCGACGGTGTCCTACTACCTCGTCTGGGGGTACACCAGGTGTGGGGGGTACGAGTCGCGTCTGTGTCCCGGGACTGGTTTGCGTCACCACCACCCGGCCCTGTCGCACCCGCCCACCCGGCAGTCCCTGTTCCGCCTTTCGGGGCTACGTCCCTCGGAGTGTCTCTAGAGAGGTAGTGCCCTCAGTACGTGTAGGTTTATGAGAAAACTCAAAGACTCATGATTTTCCTCATAGGAAAGGATGATTGGTGACTAAAGTAGTGTTTTTTTACTCTTCCGGGGTGCTCTAAGTCGAAAGTTTTAATGCAGGAAACTGACTGACGGCGAAGAATGTGCCTTGTACACCCGACACAAGACTCACCTGTGCTGTTCCTGGACGTGGAGACAAGTCTTTGAGTCTCCTCGCACCACGAGTGTGAAGACGGGTTCCCATGGGACTTGCACGAGAGGGTCCCTATGCGACAGTGTTCGTCCTGACCTGGCGGACTGACTCTGGACGTCGGGTCGTGTTTGTGGTTAGTGAGCGTGCTCCTACTACCGGGGGTGGTCGCCCCACTGTCCCACGGTTAATGGAAGGTCGAAGAAGTGAAACCGAAGATCGAAGAAGAAGGACTCTTGTTTTAACATGTGTAATTGCACTACTCCCTTCATAATTACCTTTTTTGTATACTGTTGGAGTTTTAGACACCATGTACAAAAAAAAAAAAATTAATGACTCTAAATACATTGTTTTGCAATCGGTGCTGTTCGTAGTGTATGGTTGGTGATTGTGGTGGTTGACAAGTCTTCCGTCTCGTTTGGTGTCTTTCTTGTCATACGACAAAAGTACGTCATAAACCTTTTACCTAAATTTTAAGAGACAAATAGTCCGTACGGTGTGGACCCTGAATCTACTCGTACCAAGTAGATTCGGTTCGAGTACACAGGTCCACTATAGAACTAGTCCACTCCAATGAAATTCTTCGTACAGACTACCCTTGTCAGTATGGTGGTAAAATATCCTCTATCACCGATCTTTTGATGTGAAAAAGTCAAAATCCGTTCTAAAAACTCAGTCTCTTCCATCCTTTGGGAGACTCTTTCAGAGAACTCAATGACACTTTATTGACATACACATCAAGTGTTCGAAACATTTACTACACTTGTATGATAATCTGAAGTTTTGTTAATTGACTGTAAAACCTTCTCGGGAAACGGAATTACCTTGTTTCTGTGGGTAAGGTGTATTATACACAATTTCCTCTACTGTTAATACAAAAAAACAAAAAAAAAATTTGGTTTTTTCCTCTACTGTTAATGAAAAAGAGACACCTTTACATTGTGTCTGTGTGTGGGTGTATCTGTATTTTTGAAAATACCTCAAGGAAGAAACACGTTCGCGAATTGTATACTGTTCCATAAAATAGGATAATTAGGAAGTTGTGTCTTAAAGGTCTGTACGCCTTTGGTTCCAATTCTCTAATCGAGTTCTAGTGGGGTAATTAATACCCCTTATTTGGGTTTCTGTCTCTTCTGTTGTGATGAGTATATTCGTAATCCGTCGCAGTTCCAACTTGTGATAAAAGTGTCATTAAAAATTTATGTATGACTCGTAGTCAAAAATTCGTAAGAAGAAAGTGTGCTCGTATAAGGACTACTCACAGGACTATGTTGAAATCTCTTGAGACCTTTTCTTTAAAATATATAACTTTAAATGTATAACTAACTGTAAGTGGTTACACTTTCAGTGACTGGTAGTCACTATTGACTAAAACTGGAACTATTCGATTTAGTAATAGTAAATTATCATACTTTAATTGGTTTACTTATTTATACAAATCCGTCCTTTGGTTTCATGTGACTTGTGAAATTGTCTATATTGGTTTGAGAGTTGTCTCCATTGTACTAATTGTCGGATCAGTTTGTCTCGATATTTTAAAATTTATACGATTAAAATTTAGGTTTAGAAGCATTGTAACTTGTCGATTATAAAAACAGAGTTGGTTAATCTTAAGTTGTTGGGATCTCGTTAAAAGCTCGAATTATTTACATTCAATGATAACGGTGACCCGAAGGGGTCCACCGAGTCACCGTTTTTTAGGTGGACGGTTACGTCCTCTGTGTCCGAGTTAGGGATCCAGTCCTTCTGGACGACCTCTTCCTTCACTGTTACGTGAGATCATAAAAACGGACATTTTAGGGTCCCTGTCTCCTTGGGCCGTTGTCAGATACCCCGACGTTTCTCAGTCTATGTTGACTCGTTGATGTGTCGTTAATAATGGTGACACGTCTTTATAGTTAGGAATGGGAAGGACCATTGGTCCCTCGACACAAGTGTGGTTGGTGTCCGTGCACATGGCCGTGACACCCATGGCCGTGGCACCCATGGTCGTGGCACCCATGGCCGTGGTACCCTACCCTTTCCTTGTGTGACTCGGACCGGTGTCAGGAGGACACGTGTGTCAAGAAGTTGACGGTCTCGAACCTCTGTGCCAGAAGGACTGGGGAAAAATGTCCACTCCCCGGACTCCTAAGTTTTCGACTCCTTAAGAAACTTTCGGTTTGATATCCTAACTGACAACTCCCAAATAATGAGTTGAGACTGAAGTCATAATTACGACGGAGAGTCCACACCAACTACTGTAATGAAACAGTAGTCCCCGTCTGTTTTAAGTCGTGCTAACAAATAGAAAGTGGTACATCTATTTATATATTATGAAAGATTTGTTTGTCCTTTTAGTTCGTGACAATTTCATCCTTTTGGAGTTCCTCCGCGTGCCGTACTGAACTTCTGATTCTCCGCGTTCACGACGGTCCAGTTCCTCTGTCCTTGGTCGCACCGATGGTGAGCAGAGGACGATTTGGGGATTGATGGCCGAAGTCTCAAAAATTAGACATTTTCGGCACCTAAGAGAAGATCTCGAGGTCATTCTCATTGTACTTAAAATATAATTTTTTATTCAAATGTCGTGAATCTTGGCAAAATGACGTTGACCCAAAACTTCGTCTCTCGGATTAAAAAGGGGTTCAAGTGGCTTCAGACTTGAAAACGCACGACAAAATGTGAATACACGACGCGAATCAGCGAGTCAGTACGGGACGAGAAACGCTGAGACCCCTGACGTCGGGCGGTCCGAGGAGACAGGTACTCCTCAGAGGTCCGTTCTTATGACCTCGTCCAACGGTACGGGAGGGTACGTCCCCTAGAATGGTTTAGTCCCTACCTTGAGTCCAGAGGGTGTTACGTCCGTCTGACAAATGGCAGACTCAGTGGTGTTACCGTCTTTCTTTTTGTCTCTTTCGTTCGTTACGTCCTGTGTTTCAGTATGTTTAAGTGTCGATTTTCCAAGAAGATGATTTAGAGAGTTTTTCGTATGATTATTTATGTCGGAACGTAGTTAGTGATTCTCAATGACAATTCCTGACTACGTAGTCAGTCGATCAAGTCACAAGAGATTCCCGTCGTCATGTGAATTGTCGGGATAGCAAAGAGAGACGAAACAATTCTACATGTTACAGGGGAATAGAGTTACTGTCATTTATTCGTCTAGAATAAAATGACTTCTATTTGGACACATCCTTTTAATGAAATCCATGGAAAAAGAGAAGGTTAAGCCGAAAATTTTTAGGGTCAAGAAGGACTGTAAAGACGTCTCCTCTTTAAAAAACTTCGTAGACGAGGTGAACCACTACGTCTCATGATAAGAGAGATTTTTACCTGTTTCGTAATTGCAATAATACTCTTCATAGATACTATTTAATAATTTATATAGATGACCACTCAAAGTTAAAAAAAAAGATTTTTGTTTTTTCTTTTATTCTTAGAGAAAAAAATTTACGTAAGATAAATAAAACCATAAAAATTATGGTTTTAATAAATGTATAGTGAAAAATAAAGAAACTGTACTGAGATAAAGATTATTTTCGTGTAGTTTTCGGTAGACTCTTCGTCTGTGGTGTCCGAGAGTTCGGTGACCTCTTGTATTCTTATGACCCTGACAGACAGTTCGCTACGCCGAAAAGGTTATTATTTGAGTAGTGGTGACTAAATTTAATTTACTGTCCGTTGAAACACTAAGTAAAATATTGGTGTGAAACGGAGGAAGATTAAAATTCACATTAGTCATCGCAAAATATGTTGTGATGATTTAAGATTTATTCTAGTAAAATTTAATAAATTTTATATGTGTCACTTGTTGGTGTAATTTAACAGGTTAAGTGTCTCTGTGATTGACTATCGTTATTCGAAGTTGAGTTCGGTGTACCAGTCATTTTCATTGACTTTTTGGTTTGGGATCGAGCATTAAACTCTAGAGTCACTCGTAAGTGAATTTGTTGAATTGTCCTTCCTTTTACATGTAGAAAATAATACTCACGAGTTTTTGGGCTGTATTACCCAGTTAAGGTACACCGTGAAACAACTGAAACACATCTTTAGATCAGGTCATTTGCGGCCGGGGCTTAGCTAACACTTTTGTCCGTCGAATGGAAGAACGTTTGACGTCGACACTCTGAACAATTTCTTTTGACACTGGTGAGATGTCCGTGGTTCATGGCCAGACTTCTGTTTTGAGGGAAATTTTGACACTATTAGACACAAGTTATGTGTATGTCCATTCTAGTATTAAAGATCTTTTGTCGTAAGTTTTAAGGTGGACATCGTATACTATTTTTCGAAAAATGACTCGATGAGGATTGAATGTCGTAATCGGATTCAGCTTTATATATAAAGAGATTTAATTTTCTAAGAATTAATTAACATACTAATTATACTTTGAGATCTGTTTTCGTTTCTGGTTCCTTATTTGTTGATTGCTTTTACTGGAACTTAGGGGTGTGTAGGACGGAACGGAAAGAGTCTCAGGTCTCGTGTCAAGGTCGTTTATTCTCAATGCATGAATGATTTTAGCATATGTAAATACATAGATATACAAATTCCTTATGTCCACCGAGTCTACCATTTCTTAATCGGAGGTTACGCCCTCTGGACTCTTTTCTTTATGTTCGTCTTGTATTTTAGACTTTGGGAAAGTGAAAATGTCAGACGTGTCAAACTATTGAGGTAAAGGGCGGTGCGACGGCCATTTTATAATGGCTTCTGTCGTCAAAGTAGAAATGCAAAGTAGAGGACATTTTGGGATGAGAGTATAGTGTTTTGTCTTTACGGATAGCCAGCATTGTACAGACATAGGAGGAGATAATCTTATATTTGAAGATTACCTCATATATAATAAGTAGGATTTAATGACGTCAGAAACGTTCTTTCTTTTTAAGTGTTTTTAAAGACTACTTTATTTTATATGGGAGACAGGATGTCTTTCTCTTTGACTATTTGTTCTTCTGCCAGTCTTACTGTGTTTTCTCATGTCTTTCCTTTGATTCCGTTCCACTTTTCTGTGGGGAGTCCTACCCTCTTTTGTTGTCGTTTAGTTTGTTGGCTGTCTCGTGGTTGAAGGTTTTACATGTTCGTCGAGCATGTTGAGTTGTGGTCTTCCGTTCGTTCGGCTAGGTTCTCACCCCTTCTGGATTTGTCTGTAAAGAGATTTCTTCTGTATGTCCACCGATTGTTTGTGTACCTTCCTTCGAGTTCCAGTGAGTAATAGTCTCTTTACGTTTCGTTTTGAAGATACTCTCTAGTGGAGTATGGTCAGTCTCACCGGTAGTAGTTTTTCATATGTTCGTTGTTTACGAATTCTCCCACACCTCTTCTCCCTTGTGCGAACGTGACACCCACCCCTACACTTGACTATGTCGGTGACACCTTCTGCCATACCTCTAAGGAATTTTTGATCCTATTTTTGATCCGGTATACCACTCTACTGGGTCGTTAGGGTGAGGATCTGTATGTGGGACTCCTTTGGTTTTAACTTTCTCTGTGTGCATAGGGTAGCAAGTGACGTCGTGATGACTGCTATCGATCTTGTACCTTCGTCGGGTCTACGGGTACCTGTCTACTTACCTATTTCTCCAGCACCACGTGTATGTGTCACCTTATACTGAGTCGGTATTTGTCCTTGTGTAGACTCAGTCAGGATTACTCCACCTACTTGGATCTTGGATAATATGTCTCACTTCACTTAGTCTTTTTCTTTCTATTTATGACGTAAGATTGTGTATATATGTCTTAGATCTTTTTGCCATGACTTCTTAAATAAATGCCCCGTTGATACCTCTTGGTCTCTTATCTGAATACCTGTGTCCCTCTGCCCTCCTCTCCCACTCTACACACCTTTCTCATTGTACCTTTGAATGTAATGGTATACATTTTGTCTGTCGGTCACCCTTAAGCGACATACGGAGTCCTTTGAGTTTGTCCCCGAGACTTAGTTAGATTTCCCCACTCCACCCCTCCCTCCCTCAAGGTTTTCCCTCTCCTATATGCATAGTCAAGTCAAGTCAAGTCAGTGAGTCAGTACAGACTGAGATATCGACTAAGTACAACTCCGTACTGTCTTTTGTCGTTTTAAGATATTGCGTTAATAGGAAGTTATTTTTTATTTAATTAAAAAATTTTTTTCCTCATGTCTTAGTTCAGTGTATTCTACGACATAATTTGGCTGTCGTGACCATGGAGTCCGACGTCTCATTTAGTGACGTATGACCTCCACGTTACTTATGTGTGACATTCGTTTACAGTCGAAACAAATAACTTTTTTTTATAGACATAAATGGACATCAACTCCAACTTCGTCTAGTGGGGTAATATCCCCCTTAAGTTCTTATTCAAAATAGTTAAAAATTATTTGATAAGATTATTAAAACTAGAAATGTTAAAGTATTTCAAATCCTTTCGTCGAGTCATTGAAGGGACGATCTTCTGTAGACAGTAGTGGAGTCTTTCAGGTATGGTAAAGAAGGTCTTTCCTGTGTTACTCATGTATAGACGGAGGATGACCTTAGTTGACGGATAAAGGAACAAAACGATTAATTTCCATAAGTGTCAAAAGTGTGTCGAAAGTTTTGGTTTCCATAGTGAGAACATCATTGTGTCTGAATATCAATTTGTCTACCTGTCAAAGTTATTTATTTTGTGTTCTCCTCTAAAAGTCTCCGGACAACAAAATTTACATTTTAAAGTCTATGATTTCTCTAACCTTACGATGCGAAACTAAAATAATGAGGTTACTATGTTTAGTCTATACTACCATGGTTGTGTTTGGTTATTGACTACTAGTGTGCACTCAAATCCTTACGGTCTTTGTTTTGACTTTGGTCAGAATCCAATCACGTTTTGGATTTGTCCTCGTAAACGAGGTTGTGACTTCGAACTCGACGTCCAGTCACTTAGGGATTTTTATGCATACAAATAACAGTATCCTCTCTGAATTAAATCGATTCATAATCGTGTCGTACACCGTCTTATTGACCCGTGTGTTAAAGGGGGGAAAGTTCTTTTATGTCTTCGGCTAAACGAGGTCCACCGAGGACTTGTTCACCCCTGAGTCTCGGGTTCTTGACAGGTCGCATATGTTTTCATGTGATACTGAACCGTTTATAAATAATGAGAGATGTTTAGTGTTTCGATTAATTGTTTTCAATTGGAAGGTTGTAAGACTATGAGGATGTCACATTAAGAATGTCTTTGAGGGTTTAGAAGAGTGTCGTAGTAGAGTCGAAGTGTAATGAGGATTTGGATTTCTTGTATCCACTAAAGGAGTCACGTTTACTTTTTCTGGCTGAGAAATTTTTCGAATGTTTTGGACTCTTTTAGTCGTAATTACTGTTTTTGTTTTGTAAGACTTTGTTCCTCTGCTCGTCGGAACTAAATCGTACACAGATCTCATCTTCTGTCGACGAGTGACTCGAATAGTCTCCGTGCAGGATGAAACTTAGACATTTGTGGGGAAGGGTTTCCTATTGGTACTTTTAATAGTGTAAACAAATGTAAGAATTTTTAAGTTTCCTTTTTGGGTCATTTTCCTATAGTAGTGTAAAGAAGACTATAAGACAATTGTTTAATGACGTTGTTTCTTTTCTCAATGTAATGAAAACTTAGATCTTTTGTGTGATGCAAAGTTCGAAAAAAGTTTTACATGTTCCGTGAGAAGAGGGATCCAAAGGACGTTGTTTAAATTAAGTAATTTATATACACGTGTACGTGCGTATACGTCTTGGAATTTGAGGAATTTTCGTGACGTGTATATAGTCAAAAATTAAATTTTAAGGAAACTAGATTTATGATAGAAACGGGTATTTAAGGACACTAAAAATTTCCTAATTTTTTTGTTAGAGTGTGGTACTGGTACTTGATGGTGTTCCTTTAGGTAGGTCAGGATTTCAATTCTTCCGAAATTTCTTAAAAATTTCGAGAATCTTAAAAATTGTAAAGGTCGAATCGTCTTCAATACAGGATCGGGGGCTCGAAACGACATTTCCAGACTTTCGTGGCCCTCGACTCTGGCACGTTCAGGGTGCCACGCCGGTGTGTGGTCTCTTCACACGTGTGGGCATTCTGGTCTCCGGAGGGGCTCCGGTCCGGTCCGGGGTTCCTCGACGTGACGGGGGGTGTCGTGGTGCACCCGGGGCCCGCTCGTTGGGGGCCAGATGGGAGTCGGGTCCCGTGGTGGTGGTGGTGGGCGAGGTCGAACATGCAGTCCAAGTACGTCAAGCCGGTTTGTGTGCTTTTGTATGAGTGAGCCACAATTATTAAAAAACGAAGTTCCATTAATTACGTAGTTGCATAAGTAAGTTTAAGACGTTCTTTTTTTCGACGTCAATCGGTAAACAAAAATATTATATTTGAAAAGACATTGTAAATACTATTTTATATTTGTCTGTCAAGTGATATAATATGTTTGCGTCTTTATACACTCAGATAATAGATGCAACATGAATTGGGGGGTCCCTATAAGACACACTGTGACCCGGGAACGAGGTAGCGAGTCTTCGAGGAAGAAATGGACTTGGTGGTGTGTAATTGTCGTTCTACGAGACGGACACGCACGAAAAAGTGACACTCTCGAGTTATTCGTCAGTGACAAAATCAAGTGAGTGATGATAATTGGTGGTCAGATGTGAAGTGAGACACAATAAAGGTTTTCCTGAATTAGGTTTTTATGTGCATTTGAGTTTTTGTCGTTTCTCACTTTTTATTGTACCCTTTCTGTTTGTCCTTATAATTTTATCCCAGTTCTCAGTCACTACAAAGAAAGATGTTCCTAGATAAAATATAAAATCCCTGTTGATGTTTAAACCGAGACTTAATAACGATGGTTAAACTACCTTTTTTAATTGACTGACAAGTTTTACAAAGATTATGAATTTTGACTTGTCTATAAAAAATTCACTGAAAAAGGAAATGACAGAGGAAAAAAGTAACTATTTGTAAAGTCTTGATTCTTGAATAAAAAGTAATTAAAAGGGGTTTTACAGAAATAGATTGAATAAAACTCTTAATGTCTTGTTAAAGGGAAGTGTGATTGCGTGTAAAAGAAACGTTAGTATGTACATTGTAAATAACTTTATTCTTTAGTTGTGTAATTTTTCATACATGGAAGAATATATTAGAGTTGTGGACAGTTTTCGGTGAGAATGAAAGACATGTATAGAAAAGTCTTGAAGTGACATGTAAATTTCGTACAGACCTACATAAGTTAAGTGGTAAAAGGGTACCTTCTGGTCCAACCCAGGAAAAGTCAGAAGTGGTATAACAATTATTATGTGACCCGTTATGTAAAAAAACGGGTCAGAAGACCCTCCGTGGAGATAAAAGTTTAGGCTTGTCCGAGGGACGTAATCACTATCGACCTTCGAGCTAGTAGAGTCTTGGCACAAAAAGTAAATATAAAGAAGTGCTCACTTTGACTCTTTAGTGGGAACAGAGAACCCCGGTAAGAATCTTTTTTAAAATTTTCAAGAATTTTCAATTTTTGTCTGTGGGTGATCCTCTCGATTTTAGTTTGACTGTCCATTATTGTTCGCGACCACTCGTACGTCTCTTCGACCTTGAGAGGATTGTGACGATCACCTTGTCCTTGACATGTCGACGACGCCTTTTATTACAGTGTCGAGGAGTTTTACGACTTGTCGATTGACATACTAAGTCGTTAAGGTGAGGTTCCATATGTGGGTCTTCACTTTCGTGTACAGGTCCGGTTCAAACATGTGAGAATAAATTTCGTGAAGGGTCCACCGTGATCCCCATTCCTTGAACGGATGATTACGTCCTCTACGCCCGAAGTACCGAACTAGGGACCTATCTCTTGCATGGGACCTCCTTCCGTACCGTTGGGTGAGGTCATAGGAACGGACCTCTTAGGGTACCTCTCTCCTCGGACCGTCCAATATCAGGTACCCCAGTGTTTTCTCAACCTGTGGTGACTTTGTTCAACCGTAAATTTCGTGGTAAATAAGTGTGATCGGTTTTTCATCTTTATTTGATTTGTAGTTGACTATTTGTCTACTTAGTAGTAGATTACTTCCTTTTTTATTTTGCACCATGTCTGCACGTTACACTTATAGACTGTTACTCGTCTTTACCTACCGGGCACGGTGTAGCACCTACTTGTGACTTTTGGACGAGTCACTTTCTTCGGTCAATGTTTTCCGATTGCGACACACGAGGTAAGTACACTTGACAGGTATTGTCCGTCTCTGTCTGTCGGTCTTTCGTGTGACCTCTGGTGGTCCCGGAACCAGACCCCTTAGTCCTACTGACAACTACGAATTACCCAAGAACCTCTCCCGTGTCCTCGTTCTTTCTCCACAAATTGTTCACCATTGGTCAAAGGTATTGACAGTTATATGATTTTTGGTGGATTGACATGTGTGATTTACCTACTTGAATATCATACACTTAATATGAAGTTGTTTTGACAAAGTCGATTTAATTTTTGTCCTTTCGTTTTATTTTCTGAGTTTTCTAAACCACCATTTTGACTTTTTTTTTTTTTTTCGGGAGGTTTTTTCGTCTGTACCCTTTCTTAAGTCTTTTCATTTTCGTTAGCCACGCAGTCACGTTCTTCAGAGTGGACGGACTATTTCTCAGAGCCCCTTCTTACCTTTTCTATCCCTCTAGTGGTTTGTGATTTTAAAGTTCTTCTTTTTGGGTCTTGACGCCGGTGTCAACGGTTTGACTTTCCCGGGTCGTGTTCCTAGGTTTGACCTAGGTTTGGTCCTTTGTCTTCGTGTTTTAAAGTCTCGGACTCCGTTTTATTCCCAGGACATTCTCAGTACTCTCTCTTTTTCAGTTTCACTGTGTCAAGTCGAGTCAAGTCAGCGGGTCAACACAGGTTGGGAAACGCTGGGGTACTTGACGTCGTGCGTTCCGGAGGGACAGGTAGTGGTTGAGGGCCTCAAGTGAGTCTGAGTACAGGTAACTCAGTCACTACGGTAGGTCGGTAGAGTAGGAGCCAGCAGGGGAGGAGGACGGGGGTTAGGGAGGGTCGTAGTGTCAGAAAAGGTTTCTCAGTTGAGAAGTGTACTCCACCGGTTCATGACCTCAAAGTCGAAATCGTAGTAAGGAAGGTTTCTTTAGGGTCCCGACTAGAGGAAGTCCTACCTGACCAACCTAGAGGGACGTCAGGTTCCCTGAGAGTTCTTACCTGACCAACTTAGAGGAACGTCAGGTTCCCTGAGAGTTCTCAGAAGAGGTTGTGGTGTCAAGGTTTCGTAGTTAAGAAGCCACGAGTCGAAAGAAGTGTCAGGTTGAGAGTGTAGGTATGTACTGGTGATCTTTTGGTATCGGAACTGATCTGCCTAGAAACAACCGTTTCGTTACAGAGACGAAAACTTATACGATAGATCCAACCAGTATTGAAAGGAAGGTTCCTCATTTGTAGAAAATTAAACTACCGACGTTAGTGGTAGACGTCACTAAAACCTCGGGGGGTTTTATTTCAGACTGTCACAAAGGTGATAAAGGGGTAGATAAAGGGTACTTCACTACCCTGGTCTACGGTACTAGAAGCAAAAGACTTACAACTCGAAATTCGGTTGAAAAAGTGAGAGGAGAAAGTGAAAGTAGTTCTCCGAAACATCAAGGAGAAGTGAAAGACGGTCTTCCCACCACAGTAGACGTTTAGACTTCAATAACTATAAAGAGGGCCGTTGGAACTAAGGTCGAACACAAAGAAGGGCAGGTCGTAAAGAGTACTACATGAGACGTATCTTCAATTTATTCGTCCCACTGTTATATGTCGGAACTGCATGAGGAAAAGGATAGACCTTGGTCAGACAACAAGGTACAGGTCAAGATTGACAACGAAGGACTGGACGTATATCCAAAGAGTTCTCCGTCCAGTCCACGAGACCATAAGGGTAGAGAAAGTCTTAAAAGGTCAAATAACACTAGGTGTGTCAGTTTCCGAAACCGTATCAGTTATTTCGTCTTTATCTACAAAAAGACTTGAGAGAACGAAAAAGGTACTAGGTCTCCTACAACCGTTAAACTAGAGACCAAGGAGACGGAAAAGATTTTGGTCGAACTTGTAGACCTTCAAGTGCCAAGTGCATAACGACTTCGGACCGAACCTCTTAAAACTCGTAATGAAATGATCGCACACTCTACTCACGTTAACACGTCATCAAACTCGTAAGAAACCGTAGCGGAAACTCTGACCTTACTTTTGACTGGAAAAGGTCAGGACACCGGTGACGACTCAAAAGGTTTAAACGACCGTATAACTCACGTCGTGAAAGTGTCGTAGTAGAAAGTCCTAAACTTTGTCGAGTTGACCCTAAGGTAGTGGAGGTGATCGAAACAAGCATCACTACGAAGGATTCCGGGTGGACTGAAGTGTAAGGTCCTACAGACCGAGATCCACTCACTAGTATGGTAGCACTAATAGACCCAGCACTTCGAGAAAAAACATGTCAAGAAGACACATAAGAACGGTGGAGAAGAATTATAGAAGATGAAAACAATCCAGGTATGGTCAAGACAGGGAATAGCTCGGGTAGAAACGTACTTTACAAGGGAACCATAGAGATTAAAAGAACTTCTCTAGAGATCAGAAAGGGTAAGACGACAAAAGGAGATGAAGAACCTTGACTAGGACTCCTTCCGAAAGAATAGAGAAGAACGATAAGAAACCTTGAGACGTAAGTCTACGAATATAGAAAGGAAAAGAGGAAACGAAAAACGAAGAGAAGAAAAGTGTCGATAAACATTCGGAGGAGTCTGTCGTTAAAACGAAAAAACGTAAAGAAAAGGTACCCCTACCAGAACTAGGGACAGAGGACATGTTACAGTGCTTGAAGTAAGGTATCAAGTAGTCCGTGAGATAGATAGTCTAGATTAGGGAATTTAGATAAAGAGTGAAGGTGACATATTGGTATTCCCTAAACTAAATTCAGTATGGACTTACCAGATCACCAAAAGGGATGAAAGAAGTTAAAATCAGACTTAAACCGTTATTCCTCAAGTACTAGACTCGGTGTCAGTCGAGGGCCAGAACAAAAACGACTGACATATCTCGAAGAGGTAGAAACCGACGTTTCTTATATTAGTGTGTTCAGTGTGTGTTTCTTGGACCTTAGTCTTATAGAAGACTGAGGTCGTTCGTAGGTCTCTGGACTCTTTCGTTCGGAAATCGTACAACCCCCTTTTGCTTAAGGTTCCATTTTAAGGTGTGTTCGATAGTTAGTTAGTGCTACCTTTTGTCTATAAGATTGTGAACGTCAGAGGCGTTTGAGTGAGGGGTCTGCTGGGACGAGTCCCTCCATGGGTTCTTGCACTTGTCTCGGGTGGGATTAGTACTCTATTTGCCTCTCTCCTGCTCCGTCCGTGTTTTGTCTCCAGACCTCTTGGGTCGTCCCGTCGACCCGCGGTCTGACCCCGTCCGGGTTCCCGAGTCCCCCCTAAAAAGAGGAACTTTTGGGTCACCTTACTTCCGTAATTCGCCTAGATTGACTGTCTCGACGTTCCCTTGCACCACAGTAGTGCGTGACTCTACCTAATAAAAAATTCATTGGAGAAGGGTGGGTGGGGGTTAAGAGAAAGTTCAAGAGACGTTCAGTTACAGTAGAAGGGTCGGAACGAAGGTCCCCGGTAAGACATTACAGGTCTTGACACGGTCTGTGTAAGGTCTTTGGAGTCCAGGACACCAATCTGTTTCGACCCGGACTTAAGGAGAGGGTGGTGAAAGATCTTCCCACGTGACCCGTTTGGTCGGATTGAAAGGACGGAGGCACGATAGAGGTCAAGGTGTCTGGTCTTCTGACTCTGTGACCAAACGCATACAAACCCCCACCCCGTCCAATACATAGACCGAACGATAGTCTAATTTGTCTTCGTCGGTATATTTCGTAAATTGAAGTAGAGACGGTATAATTGTAAAAGTTCTAATTAGGTGACTTAATTCCTATATCGATAATTAGTCCCCTTTGTGATCTTTTGTGTCTCCATTCCTTTTTATTGACGTTAAATAAGGTATAAACCGAGATTGTTTGTCAGTATTACTGCAGTTGAGACTTATCACTGGATTCCCCGTAACGTCGATGTGACTCTCCTAACAAAAAAGGTGACCTCCGCCCCCCACATCCAGGTCGGAGTGGGAGGTTTCCGTCTTTACCTTTTTATTCAGACTTTGACCTTTTGTTCTTCGTCGCTGTATGGAGATAATAAATTGATATACGTTGTCACGTTTGTTTTGACCGTAGAGAGTTCTTGTGCCTGTCCGACCGACCCCCGAATTGTTTAGACCGCGCAGATCGACAGAAAGATTTGATGCGAGTGTGTCTTGAGACTGAAATCTTTGAATTTTAGTGTTTTGCGTCGTAATGGGTCCTTTCGTCGTATGTTGTGGTCCACTCCTGGTACGGCACCACCGGTGGCGTGGGGTCAGGGACTGGAGAGGAGACCGGGCCGACCGTCCAGACGGCGACGCGACAGGAGTACCTTGTCAGAGACCCCGAAGAGGTTGGGGCGAACGTCAGTCCCGGCGATCGTTACGCAGACCCTTGGCACTGACGCGACACCTCGCCCCCCGCCGTCCGGGGTCGACTGGCTAGCGGGCGTGTACGTACGACACGGGAGGGCCACGGGTCCGCCCCCACAGGACTCTGGTGAGAGGGCGCCGGGCACGAGAGGAGACCTTGGGGTAACGGCGACAGAGACAAGATACAGAGACACGCCTGTGTCGAAGGAGAGGAAGCCCTCGAAGACGGAGTCGCAGGGGACCTTTGGAGTGCAGGGGGTCAGAGGAGACGACAGGACTGAGGGAGGAGGCCGAAAGGAGCCCGACGTCGGGTACGACGAGTGAGGGCACGAACGACTGGGTCGGGGGCTCAGGACGGCGGACGAGGTGTCGTGCACCAAGGTGCTCGGTCCGGGGGCGGGGGCTCAGTCACTCCTGTACTCGTGTTCCTCTCTACGTCAGGAGAGACTCAGGGCGGAAGGGAGGTGTGTCGCCGACACGTGCGCCCCGCCCCCGTGTGGTTCCCGGGTCCCGACTCTCCGCCCGCCCCGCCGGGAACTCAATCCCTTCGTCACAATGTTCTGTGTCTGTAGCTCGTTTATTCCTTTGTGTGCCTACTGTCGCCCGATTTATTTGACGGACTCAGGCGGACACTCGTGACTGCAAACCCCGCCCTTCCAAGAACCGACTGAGACCTCACGAGAAGGGCGGCACCCTCCGGACGGTGGAAGTGCCAGTGAGGAGTGGGGTGTCGGTCTCCGACAGGTGGGGGGCCCTGACCACGTCTGGTCTCGGGTGTCCCGTCTGGACTCTGACGTCGGGAGTCTTTCCGGACGAACGCTCCTCCTCCCGGAACCGACCGTAGGCCCTTGGACCGAAAGACTTCCCAAGGGTGGTAAGGGGTTTGGTCATTCTCACCATGGGTCACCGGGCTGCCACGCTGCACCGATGACGACTTTGGACGAAAGGAGGGCCCTCCGACCGCGGACCCGTACATCCGTCCGCATTGGTGTACCGGTCGGGTGTCGTCGGAGACTCGAGCCTCAGAGATTGTTCGTCGGGACGGCCTGTTATGAACTGTACACAGTGTTGTGTGCCGATGTGTTGGGAACTCAGTTCGTGAGTCGACCGAAGGAGGTGTACCGTGGAGCGAGCGGAAAGGACCCAGACGAAGTGGTGTTATTTGGTGATTGGATTGGGACCTAGTCAGGAAGGACCCGTAGTGGTTTGGGTCCCGCCAGTACCCCGAGCGATGATGTCCCATTGGTGAATTTGCAGAGGTCTGGACCGGTTCACAAGGCGTCTCTTATATTTCGACGGGACGTTGAAGGGTTGTGTGCCCTCTTTCTGGTTGTCTTTCTCCGTCTTCTCTGTGTTGCTGTGTGTTGTGTAGAGGGACTGTCCTGGAGTGTGGTCCTCCCCCTTCGGTGTGGACCGGCACTACATCCGGGGAGTCCACCCAGACGTCTGTCACTGGACTCCCTTTAGCGTCGGTGTGTCTCTCCGGTCTCCTTCACGCCGTCCTTCCGAAGACCGGGCTACCCTCTCGACTCCGAGACGGCCTTTCGCGAGTCTAGAGCTCCTTCGTGTTACTCACACCTCGCCCTTTTTTCACACACACACACACACACACACACACATCTGGTTGTTCTTACACCTCGTCCCTCTTTCACACACACACACACACACACACACACATCTGGTTGTTCTTACACCTCGTCCCTCTTTCACACACACACACACACATGTCTGGTTACTCTTACACCTCACCCCTCTGTCACACACACACACACGTACAAACACACACATCTAGTTACTCTTACACCTCGTCCCTCTTTGACAAACACGTACACACACACAGACACATACATCTGGTTGCTCTTACACCTCACCCCTCTTTTCACACACACACGTGTACAGACATCTGGTTACTCTTACACCTCGGCCCTCTTCACACACACACACACACACACACACACACGTCTGGTTGCTCTTATACCTCACCCTTCGTTCACACACACACACACACACGCACATACACATCTGGTTGTTCTTACACCTCTCTCTTCTCTCACACACATACACACGCACGCGTACGCGCGTACACACACGCATCTGGTTGTTCTTACACCTCACCCCTTTGTCAACACACACGAACATACACATCTGGTTGTTCTTACATCTCACCTCTCTTTGAGACACACACACACACACACACACACACACACACACACACATCTGGTTACTCTTACACCTCGCCCCTATTTCACACACACACACGTACACGCACAAACACACACATCTGGTTGTTCTTAAACCTCTCCCTACTTTCACGCACACACACACACACACACACATCTGGTTGTTCTTACACCTCGTCCTTCTTTCACACACACACACACACACACACACACACACATCTGGTTACTCTTACACCTCTTCCCTATTTCACACACACACGTGCACAAACACACACATCTGGTTACTCTTAAACCTCGCCCTTCTTTCACGCACACGCACACACACACACACACACATCTGGTTACTTTTACACCTCTCCCCTATTTTACACACACACACACATACACATCTGGTTGTTCTTACACCTCCCCCTCTTTCACACATGCACACACGCGCGTACGCGTGTACACACACGCATCTGGTTGTTCTTACACCTCACCCCTTTTTCAACACACACGCACATACACATCTGGTTGTTCTTACACCTGGCCCCTCTTTGAGACACACACACACACACACACACACACACATCTGGTTGTTCTTACACCTCGCCCTTCTTTCACAGACACATACACACACACGCACACATATACATCTGGTTACTCTTACACCTCTCCCCTATTTCACACACGCACACGTACAAACACACACATCTGGTTACTCGTAAACCTCGCCCTTCTTTCACACACGCACACACACACACATCTGGTTGTTCTTACACGTCGCCCTTCTTTTCACGCACGCACACGCACACACACACACACACACACACACACACATCTGGTTGGTCTTACACCTCGCCCCTCTTTCACACACGCACACACACACATCTGGTTACTCTTACACCTCGCCCCTCTTTCACACACACACACACACACACACACACACACACACACACACATCTGGTTGCTCTTACACCTCACCCCTCTTTCACACACACACACACACACGCACATCTGGTTACTCTTACGCCTCTCCCTTATTTCCCACACACACACACGTAAACACACACATCTGGTTGCTCTTAAACCTCGCCCTTTTCACACACGCACACGTGTACACACGTACACATCTGGTTGCTCTTACATCTCGTCCCTCGTTCACACACACACACGCACACACACACACACATCTGGTTGGTCTTACACCTCGCCCCTCTTTCACACACGCACACACACACATCTGGTTACTCTTACACCTCACCCCTCTTTCACACACACACACACACACATCTGGTTACTCTTACACCTCGCCCCTATTTCATACACACACACATACACACACACACACACATCTGGTTGCTCTTACACCTCACCCCTCTTTCACACACACACACACACACACACACACACACACATCTGGTTGCTCTTACACCTCACCCCTCTTTCACACACGCACACACACACATCTGGTTACTCTTACACCTCGCCCCTATTTCACACACACACACACAAACAACACACATCTGGTTGCTCTTACACCTCACCCCTCTTTCACACACACACACACACACACACACACACGCACGCGCGCGCGTACAGACACACACATCTGGTTGATCTGACACCTCACCCCTCTTTCACACACGCACACTCACACACACACACATCTGGTTCCTCCTGGACTTGTGTGTGTAGAACTGGTGGACATTTGTCCTACTTGTCTTATAGTCGGAAGAGACGTGAGAAGACCGTTGACAGGACCTTCAAGATTTGATAAAGTTTTACTTGAGAAATTTTTGGTGTTTAGAGAGACTAACGACACGACACCCACTGAACCGATTTACTGGTCGAACTTAGGAGAGGTCACTCGGCGTAAAGGAGGAGGACAAACGATTGAAAAATGGTTGACGCCCACTTACCTCAGGCCAGCTCGAAGTACTCCCGGCTCGGACAGGGGCTCGCCAGTCGGTCCCGGGGCCCACTACGGGGACCGTGTCACCCTTGCGGGTGGGGAGGGGCACGTGTGTGGACGACCCTGGCGACTCGCCGAGACCGAGGTCCCTCCCGTCCGAGGTCGGAGTGACCGGAGAAGAAGGGGTAGGGAGACGAACCCCGAACTAGTGAGTCCCTAAGGCAAGGGGAGGATCAGAGACGGGCACTTCGGAGGAGACGGGTGTGGAGGAGACGGGTGTGGTGCGGGGAAGGTAGAGAAGGGAGAGCAAATAGTGTTTGCCAAGAAGTCCGGATCTGCGTGAAGAAGGCGCTTCGGAAGTCGACGGGGAGGACCTGCGAGGGTCCCGCGGATGGGACTTGCAGGGGACCTTCTCTTCTCAACTGGAGACTGGTTGTCCCAGACTTCACACACCCAGGGTGGAAAATGAGTCTAAAAGATTCATGAGTAATGTTCTGTGCATGTGACACCCACGACAGAGTAAGGAGACATTGGAGTTGGTGTTGTGTACGAGGCACGGAGAAGACAAGTACGAGTGCAAGGTTGTGTATGGTGGCAGAGTGTTTGTACCACTGCGAGCTTTTTGTAAATGACTTACTTAGAGTTGAGACACTCGTAAGCGATAGTGGTGAATGTAAAGCCTTGTCCATACAAAGTTCAACGTTTATTACCTTCAACTTTGGTGACCACTAATAGTCACCTTCAGGTTGTGTTTAAAGATAATTGTTGACCGAGTTTCGACGAGGTTCCTGTCGGTTTGTGGTAAATAAGACTTAGATAAGATCAATGTATTCGATTTGTCATGCTGATACACGAAGTTTGAGAGTAGACCTAAGAGGTCTCTTAATTTTACAAAATGAGACGTTATTGATTTTGACCAATTTTTCTTTTTTTTTTTTTTGCACCACCCCCACCTCTCCGGGAGAGGAAGTGGTCTTATTTCCCCGAAGGCGGTCGAACTGAATTTTGGAGAGTCGAATTCTAAACAAATTGTCATGTATTATGGTGGTCACACCCCTAGGTGTGTCCAAATCCTAAAGGTTTCAAACCGTTGGGTATGTCTGTGACCCGATCTCTAGTCACTAATTGGTAGCATTGGTCATTCCTACTCTTTTGTCTACTCCACTATGTCTACTCTCTGATCCCTTTTTGCGCCAGCTAGATATTTGAAGATGTAGTTCGGCGTTTTCGTTACATAGAGACGTGGGCGATTTCTTTTTCTCCCGTCCCTTAAGGGACCGTCAGATCACCAATTCTGAGGTCTCAAAGTGAAGACTCCCGAGCCCCAGTTAGGGACCAGTCCCTTGATTCTAGGACGTTCGGTCTCCGAACTGGTTTTACTCTCTCTCTCTCTCTCTCTCTCTCTCTCTCTCTTCTCCCGGTCCTCCTCTCTCTGCCCCTCCTTCGGCACGTCGGGTGCGTCTCGCGACGAGGCACCCGTGTCGACCGGAGGTACCCCGAGTCCCCCCTCGGTGTCGCGACCGGGCCCCCGAGGACGTCCGTCTGGGAGGACTACACGTGCCCTTTTAAGACGTTCTGGGTCCTGAGGGCCACGCGGTCTCGAGTGTCGTCCGACACGAGCGGTGTCTGAGAGAGAGAGACTCCGGGTGTTGCACGACACCACGGGGTGCTAGGACGTCTTCGCAGAGACGACGCCCCGGCTGGCGCCCGGACTGACCGTTTACGGACAGGAGTGGGAGACCAGAGGGGTAGGACTAGAGGGGGTGCGTAGGAGAAATGGAGACAGACAGACGACGAGGACCGGAGTACTGGGGTGTGGGTGGAATCACTGGTCGTCCGCACTGCTTGTGGGAGGAGGTGAGAGGACAGGGGCGAAGAGGGGTTGGTTCTAAGAGTGGCACTTGAGTCTCGGGTAGACTGCACCGGCGAAGCGAAAAAGGGGTCTTCCCGCACACCATGGACCTCCGAGGTGTTGGTCTGCACTTGTGTCGACTTTGGGGAGTCCCGAAGTCAGGTGTGAAGTCACGGGCAAGGTAGGGTGTTTGATCCCAAGGAGGCTCGTATTGGTGTAGGTCGGGAGGTCACGATGAGCACCCACAGAGATGTGATGTCCGACTCTGGTGTTGTGGATTGATAAATACTAGGACGGCGAAAGCCTTTTCCGGACGTCTGAGGACATGAATCTCTGGAGTGTCCTGCTGGGGATGCCGACGACCGACCGAGCTCTTGGTTGTCTTCTTACACCGCGTCGTCCTTCCTCCCTCCACGGGTCCTCCACTGACGTTGTCGGAGACCCAGTCTCTAGTGTCTCCAAGTGTGCTCCCCCATGCGTCACCCCTGTCCTTCTTTGCCCACCTGGTCCTCTTCTGTCATTCGACTACCCGACCTACGTCCCACACTCTCTTTTCGTTCCTTGGTTCCCTCTGTAGATCAAAGACCGGTTCGGTGGTCCTCCTGCGTCAACGATGAGACTTGCTTCTGGTCCAGAAACTTCCTCTAAGCCTGGGTACTGACCTGTGACAATAAATGTGAGCAACAGGATGTCTTTTTGGACACTGAGTGACAGGAAAGTCTTCTTCTCGGTTGTAGGAATGTTGCCTGAGCTTCCCGTAAGGGGGCAGTCGGAGAGGAGATTGAAGTAGTTTAAGGCATCCAGTGACACGGGGGGTGGTTTAAGTATGTGACTGCATATTAGTCGATGTCCTGTCCGTGTCGTCCCGTCAGGAGGCGACCCACTTGTCCGGTCTTGCCGTGTCGGAAGCCCCTACCCTAGACACCAGAGTACTTCCTCTGGGATCTCGACGGTTCACTCCCGCGTCGTCCTTAGTGCTTGGTCCTCACGGCGAGAGTGGCCTCTCGTCTGGGCGGTCGGGGACCTAGGACCCGAACGGCCGGCGGCACTGACACTCCTCACTTAGGGACAGCGAATATTCAGTGGGCCGGTCCTGCCGGGGTTTGGGTGGTTCTGGGGTCGCGCGCGAGGTGGGGTCGACGGCACGGAGGTGCAGAAGGGTTCGTGTGCTCGCTGACCGGTGGTGTCGTTGGAGACCCGGCAGACCCCACGAGGAGAGGTTTCTGCAGAGGTCTCGAATAGGAGTGGGAGAGACGGGTTTCTGTTGGAGGGACTTCGGAGGTCCTGAGGGATGAATTTAAGATGGTCTGTGACCGGGAAAGGAGTCGGAAAATAAGGAGAGGGAAAGAGACGAGTTAAGTAAAGGTCGTGTAAATAATGGAAGAGTGTATTGGACAACTGATAGAGGAGGGGGGTGGAGGATTGTGTCTCCGAGACTCTACTTCTTATGAACGGAAAAGTGGGTGACGACATTGACGTGAAGGATTTTGTGTCGTCCCCTAGTTTTTTGTAAACGACTCACTTATTTGTCGGGTCTCTTATTTATGTTGAATGTTTGCTAAGTTCTCTTAAAGGGAGTACCTGGACCCAAAACTCCCCTTTTGTTTTCGTGTGATACTTACGGAGGTACTCTGTAGAGTCGAGTCTGTCACTGAAAGGGTAAACAAGGGGGAGATAAAGTCTCACGGTCCCGTCCTGAAAGAAGAGAGGAGGGACGAGGGTCGGGAATTTTACAAACCCTAGTCGAGTATCTACTACGACAATCTTTTTGTTTCGAGGTTTGGGAGTCGAAGAGACTACCGGAGCCCCGGATGTGAGGAGGGACGGAAGTGTCTCGAGACGGAGACGGGGTCGTCCTCGAGGAGGCCAAGGAGTCTGCGGAGCGAGGAAAAGTGGGGGTTTGGGCTAGTGGACAATCTGGAAGATGGATCCTTCGAGGAGGGTGTGGATAGGTCAGACGAAGAGTGGTAAGTGCACAGGCTTACAGTAGTCGAGTTCTCGTTGGACGGGAGGGCCGTCGGGGGTCGCCTCTTTTGTGGTGGTGAGGTTGAGGAGGGAATAAAAGGATTGTGAAGTTCGGAAGACTTCAGAGTGCAAGTGTGTGTGTCGAGTAGACGTTCTGCGAGACCAGTGGTGACGCAATAAGTGGTGATACAGGGACCACGGGTCTTGTGGCCCATGTTGTCCTCATTAAGTTATTGTGCAGTCATGGTGCGACCTGATGTTGGTCTCCGAGACGGTCGAGCCTACCATTTTTGAGGTGGACGGTTTACGCCCTCGGCGTTTAAGCTGGGGACCCAACCCTTCTGGGGGACCTCTTCCTTGACCGTTGGGGGAGGTCGTATAAGGACGGACCTTTTTTGTTTTAGGGTACCTGTCTCTCTCCTCGGACCTCCCGATGTGTATGTCGGGTACCCCAGTGTGTCTCGACCTGCGCTGACGCGTGTGTCTGTGTCCGCCTCGTGTCGCGATGAAGTGGCGGCTTTTTGTGACTACTGTCTTCGTTTTTCTCTCTGAGGACTGTAGTCTACCGACGCTCTTCAGGTCGACCCCTCCCCGTGAGGAGTCCCGGACTCCGACTGCGACCGTCGCCGAGGAGAAGACGGCCCCCGCGCGTGTGAGGTACGATGTGAAGTCCCTGGACGTCGCAGGTGCACGGAAGCCCCCTGCTTACTGGGAGGACCGGTTGGGCGTCCGGTGTACTCGTGGGCGGGGGTGGTGGGGGTGTTCGTTCTTTATGCCTTCCTGACCGGTCGTGTCATTTTTTTGTTGGTGGAAGAGGACCCTCTCTAATCGAAAGGAACCGTAAGACTGGTGGTGAGTAGAGGGAGCCTCAGTCGGAACCCCCTTTGTGGCCCTAACCTCTTCCGTTGGGGTCCCCCGGGGGGGTGGGGAGGTGGTCGCGACGTGGATCCTTTACTTAGGGTCTAAGGTTCGGACTTCTTGCGTCGCTTTTCAGTGATTTTGTACAAGTTGAGAACGTTCGGGTACCTGACATCGGACGGTCCGAGGACACAGGTACCCTAAGAGGTCCGGTCTTATGACATTACCCATCGGAAAGGGAAGAGGTCCCCTAGAAGGGCTGGGTCCCTAGCTTGGGACCAGAGGGCGTAACGCCCGCCTAAGAAATCGTCGACTCGGTGGTCGCGTCAGGTTCTTATGACCTCACCCATCGGAAAGGGAGGAGGTCCCCTAGAAGGGCTGGGTCCTTAGCTTGGTCCCAGAGAGGGACGTAACGTCCGCCTAAGAAGTGGTCGACTCGGTGGTCTCTTCGGGATCGGAAAGGGTTATGCCCCTCCCCCTCCCCCCGAAGGCGGGCTCCGGGTGGGGGTGGGGGTGGGGGCGGGGCGCGGGGCGTGCCGGGCCGGGTCGGGGAGGCGCGGGAGCCGGACTCCCCGTCTGCGGAGTGGACGACGTCTCTCCGCGTCGGGACTGTCGCGCTCTCCAGGCGGCGGCAGGGGCCGCGGCGGCTTACCCAGAGCGGGCCGTAGTACCACGGCGGCGGCCCGGGCGTCTCGGGCGCGCGGAGTCCCCGGCCGCCGGAGCCGGGGCAGGACGGAGACGACTGCGGCGGCCCCGGCGGACCGGGAGGGCCCGGCGAAGGGCGGCCCAGGCCCGCCCAGGTAGGCACGTGGCTCCAGGGGCACCTCGGCCCGCTTGCCGAGAGGCTCGGTCTCGGTGGAGTCCGCGACGTCTGTCTTTGCCATGTGGGCCGCGCCGGGGGGCTCGCACGCTGCGGAGGCTCGGTCCTGGGGCGGGGCGGGGCCGAGCGGGGCGGGGGTGCGGCGCCGCGCCCCGGCGGGCGGCGCGGCGGACTCTCTTTTGCCCCTCGCCCCGACGCGGCGCCGCCGCCCCTGTGTGCGGGGCCCCTTTGTCGCGTGCCGCCTCTCCGCAGCCTGCCCGGGGGAGAAGGCGGCACATCGCAAATCAGAAGGAAACGGCCGAACGACACATCTGCCGAAAGCTATCTGTGGATTTTGGAAGCGGCTCCCCCTCCACTGGACTCCACTGCAGTGACGTCCGCGGAGGGCCGCGACTTCCTGGGGCGTGCGACTGCCCGGCCACGCGTTCAAAATTGACCTCGCCGCGCGAGGCAGTCTCACGCTGGCCCGGGTCCGCCTCTGAGCTCCTGATGCAGAGGGCCGCCGGGGGCGCGCGGCCCGCCTGGGGCTCGTCAAGAAGGACGGCGGCGCCCGCGCGGACTCCCCCGCCAAGCGGAGCAATCTGCAACAGCAGCAGCGGCGACTGGTCAGGAAGAAGGGTCTGCAGAGAGAAGAGTGTCGAGGGGGCGGAAGGCACAGGTGAACGGCAGGCCGGGGCGCGAGGAGCCGGAGAAGGGGTGGGGGTGGGGGTGAGGCCTTCGGGACGGTTCGTGTCGCGAACCGGCTTAGGACCCGTCACCGGCCGACGATTGTTTACAATAATTTTATAGAACGTTTCCCTTTTTTTCTCTTTTAGAAGTGAAATGTCGTTAAGGGCCTATGTGGGTTCAGGAGTAGGAGAACAAACTTAGCTTCAAAAGGGGCTATAGGCGACGGTGGTCTTAGAAAACTACTAGGGTCGAACAACGGTAGCCAATGGAACGAGCCTTCGGAGTCTGCAGCGAAGAGCTGCAGACCAATCCTTCAGGCTTAAGAATCGCAGGGTATGTTCTTGACGTACGTAATTCCTCTGCAGGGTCCGGGATAGTCGAGGAAGGATTTAGAAGCCTACCTTTAACGTTGACTTTTGTCGTGGGTGTGGGTGGGTGGNAGGTTCTTTCGTCAGACACAAGGAGAGGTTTACGGCCGTAAAGACAGGAACGAACATGCGCGAGACGCCAACTTCGACCGACACTTCACCTCCTTGGTCCACAGGTCGTCAGCGAATCTAGTGGACGGGAACCGTGACTTCTGTGCAGACATGAGCAGGCTCCCCGATTACACCCTACACGTCTTCTGTCCTCATCCCAATTTCACTTTCCTCTTCGCTCTTTCCCCTCTCCTCGGGGACACCAGGACTACTGAAATGTACAAGGTACAGACGGAAGGTTGGAGCCTGTTTGTCCAGAATTGTCATCGAAGGGAGGGGTTTACAAAGGGGGGTGGGGTGCGGAAGGGCCGGGTCCCATAGAATCGGTCCCTCCGTGGTCGAATACGAGGTCGCAACCGAGCGAGACGTGACAGGTGGGCGGACGTGCTGTAGGGATGGGAACGTCCTTGACCCTTGAGTGACGACGGAAGGCCAGGGGACGCGGACGGACCTGGCGCGAAGGACGGTCGCACCGTAAGACATTGGGAGGACAGGACGGTCCGGCGAGCAAAATGGAGGTGCTGGCGTCACACATACAGGAAAAAACAGACGAACACCAAAGGAACGATACAGTATAGGATTGAGGAAACACTGGGGTACCTGATATCGGGTGGTCCGAGGAGACAGGTGCCCCAAAGGGTCCGTTCTTATGACCTCACCCAACAGCAAAGGAAGAGGTCCCCTAGAAGGACTGGGTCCCTGACTTTGACACAGAGGACGTAACTGTTCGTCTAAGAAATAGCGACTCGGTAGTCCCTTCGGGGAAAAACAAGGAATAGTGATTAAAAAAAAATAATTATGGTGTAAAACTGAACCTATCACCACAAGAAATACAGAGTCTCCACTCAAAAGGAAAATTTGTGACGTTTCACGTTTCCGTTACCGAAGGGGTGAGGTCATGAGAACGGACCTTTTAGGGTACCTACCTCCACGGACCATCCGACGTCAGGTACCCCAGCGATTCTCAACCTGTGTTGACTCGCTGAAGTGAAAGTAAAAAGACAAAGTACGTAACCTCTTCCTTTACCGTTGGGTAAGGTCACAAGAACGGGCCTCTCAGGGTCCCTGCCACCCGACGGGAGATACCCCAGTGTGTCTCAGCCTGTGGTGACTTCGCTGAATCGTCCTCGAATCGTCGTCGTTCACGACATGCGTCATCCACGAGGCACCTACAGTCTCACTCAGTCTAAACGACGTCGATTAACTTTCACCTTTGATTATTCGTGAAGGTGAGTCTTCACTTTCGCGTAAACAAGGCAGAAGATGGAAAGAGTATTCTATAAGTTTCCCCCTTCTCTCTGGTTGCCGTCGTCAGACAAAACACATTACATCACACCCGTTTGACAGGTATTTACCGGTGTGTCATTTATAAAATCCTAACCCCCTTGTATGTCCAGAAATGACGTATACAGTAAAAAAAACCAACCAAAAACTCTTTGGCAGATGTCTACATTTTGAGTAAGAATGGACCGTCCGACACGTTTTTGTTCACATCAACATCAAGTATTACCTTTAACCACAACCGGTGACCAATCCCTCACGACCTTTGCTGTAAAAAGGAGAGGACATTCTTACCGGTGGGGATGACACAGTATGACATCGGGGACTACGCGTCTCGGGAGAGGAACCTTTTCGGGGGCTACGACCCTTTCTAACTCCCGTCCTCCTCTTCACCCGTCGTCTCCTACTCTACCACCCGACCGTAGTGACTGAGTTACCTGTGTTCAAACTCGTTTGAGACTCTCTATTGACTTCCTGTCCCTTCGGACCGTACTATGTCAGGTACCCCAGTGCTTCTCAGGTTCTCTTGAATCGTTGACTCGCTGTCATTGTAACACAGTAACACTACCTCTGTGTGTTCGTATACAGATGTACGTCTTTTACCGTTCGTCACTGAAACCTTGGTGTGTGGACCGAAATTTGAGAGTTCGTTCACTAGAGAAACTCGACGATAAAGGAATGTCTCCTCATCGATATTAAATTCCCATTTTACTTTTACCGTTCCGGTTCGGGTATCCGAGAAGGTATGTCACTTCTCCATAAGTGTCAAATAACTACCACAGTAGATCAAACCTTTTATCTATTATAGAGGTAGGTTGAGTGTATTTTTTTATTATCTTCTTTTTCCCCCTCCCCCTTCTCCAAACCAAACCCAACCCCCAAAAACACAAAAAAAAAAAAAAACGTTAAAAAAAATAAAACTAGTTCGAAGGTTCCTTTTGACAAAAAGACAGTCTGACAGGATTCTGGACCTCCCTACAGATCTAAGACCAAGACTAAAACCCCTGGGGACACGGACCTCAGGTCCTTCGATAACTCTCTTAGGTTGATATTATTAGAATCAAGAACGGAGTGTGTGAGTAGTAGTGGGGGGTATAGGAACCATCGAAGAGTTTCAATTACGAAACTTCTTATTGTTTTAAATTTCCAATTAATTTAACTAATAAATTAAATAATTGTACTAAGGTGACTTTACCGATTATCTAAAACAGATCTTCAGTTCCGAATATAGTGTTCTTGAGTCTTACCTTTCGACAAACAAGAAACCTACAAGACTATAAAACGAAATACCTCTCGATAAGAAAGTGGACGACGTAAATAGGTGTTCGTTTTATTTGACACAAAGAAGGAAGAAAAGTTAAGGACTCTGCGCGCAATGCCTTATCACACATTGAGATTCGTCAGACGTCAAGGCACCACAATAGACTAATTCAACACGATTAAAGACGTAGACACTACATTACGATTGTATTCGGGTGTTCTACAGACAGAAAGGGACGGAGACCAAATCTGGATTTACCTTAAAGGTTGGTACAAATACTGAATACCGTAGGGTGAGGTCACGAGAACGGACCTTTTAGGGTACCTACCTCCTCAGACCACACGATGTCAGGTACCCCAGCGATTCTCAACCTGTGCTGACTCGCTGAAGTGAAAGTGAAAAGTGAAAGGACGTAACCTCTTCCTTTACCGTTGGGTGAGGTCACAAGAACGGAACTCTTAGGGTCCCTGTCCCTTCGGACCACCCGACGGCAGACACCCCAACGTCTCAACCTGTACTGACTTCGCTGCATCGTATCGTCATGAAACCGGAGGACTACGTTTCTCCGCTGAGTAACCTTTTCTGGGACTACGACCCTTTCTAACTTCCGTCCTCCTCTTCCCCTACTGTCTCCTACTTTACCAACCTACCGTAGTCGCTGAGTTACCTGTACTCAACTCGTTTGAGGCCCTCTGCCACTTCCTTCCCATCGGTAACACGTCAGGTACCCCAACATCGCTTAGTTTGTACTTGTTGTCGTTGTTAGGGAAGGCCCACCCCTCCCTACAAACTCAAAAGGGGTCCCTAGTCACCACCCGAGATACGGAAACGAAGAAAAAATTTTTTAATAAATAGATAAACCGTCGTAACCCAGAATTAACGTCGTGTGCTCTAGACACAACGTAGTACGTCCTGGAAAACAACGTCCCGTCTCTAAGAAATCAAAACCACACGTCTAAATCAAACGAAACGTCGTGAACCCCCAGTATCAAGGGACTGGTCCCTAGTTTGGACACAGGGGACGTAACATTCCGTCTAAGAATTGGAAACCTGATAGTTCTTCAGAGAAAGGGTCGTGACCCCAGAAAAGGTTACTCACCCGAGAAGTGTAGTCCCCCATGTTATACTGTGTCGTCCCCACCGGTAAGAATACCCTCTCCTTTTTACAGTAAAGGTCGTAAGGGATTGGTCGTCGGTTGTGGTCAAAGGTAATACTTGATGTTGATGTGAACAAAAACGTGTCGGACGGTCCATTCTTTCAAAATGCAGATTTCAGTTCCCCAGAATGGACTTTCTAACTCAAATGAGTCTTTGGACTTCTTGGTCAAAAACTTTCTGTGGGACTCCGACCCTTTCTAACTTCCACCCTCCTCCTCCCCTGTCTCCTGTTCTACCCTACTTGTCCTCAAACTCGTCAGAGACCCTCAACCACTTCCTGACCCTCGGACCGCACGACGTCAGGTACCTCAGTGTTTCTCAGCCTGTCCTGACTCGCTGACTTGTTACTGGACCCTCTGGCTCAAATGAGTCTTTGGACTTCTTGGTCAAAAACGAAAGTTTGTTCGCACTAAACCTTACCTTCCGTCTTGACTATGTCGACTATGTCTACTTCACGTTAAATTTCCTGAAAGGACCAACGATTTCGGGAGACGTCCCCTCACACTCCATAAAACACTTACAGACCGTCGACATTGAGGACCAGTGGACCCTGAGAAGGTACCAGAGGTCCTAAACGAAGGACTTTCAAGGGTGGGATGTCTGGGTCATTGAAGACCGGGGAAGGTCGTGGTCCTAGTAGATGTGACAAACCCCCCGGTCTATATTCTACTTTTACGGTCTGGGGAACAAGTCTTAAAGACTACTTAAGATTCTACGTTGTCGTTTCGTAGTTTGTCCCCGTCAGGAGAACACTCGCTCCCAGTCAGAACTGTTACCCGTCGTACGACTCTTTCACCGGGGCGGCGGAGGGACAGACCTTGGTCTGGACGGGGGTCGAGGGGAGTGGAGGACGGTACCAGGTGGGAGGGGGTGCGGACCTCGTGTCTCGATGCAGGAGGGACGAGGGTGTGAGTCGGGTGATCCACCAGGAGGGAAGGAATCTCTGTGGTCTCAGGCTGGTCAGGTCTCTGTAGCACCCGCCTGAAGAGCGAAGTGGCTTTCGAGAGTAGGATCCGGAACGTAGAGAGGAGGGACAGACAGACAGGCAGACAGGTGCGGGAAGCACTAAGACCAACGTGTACCAGAGTCGGTGGGTACAACACCCAGTGAGGACAGAGGATGCCGACACTGACATTCTGAGGTACCTCGGGACCCTATTGAACGTCCCACTGGGGTCCTTTCAAGACTTCCTACCGAGTTTTACAACAAGATTGACAGCTTCTTTTTTTTTGTACAATAAAGACTGTGAACTGTTTCTTGTCGTTTCGGAAATAAATACGGGACCACTGTCCGCATTCCTCGGGACGGCCAGAAAACGCCGTCCTCTCTCCCGAACCCGGGGTGCGGTCGTTGGTTCTCCTTTCCGCCCCTAAACGTCGGTGTCGCGTCCCGCCACCGCCCCACCCCCACCCCGTCCCCCACCTCGCAAAGATTCTCTTTTGTAGGTCGGAGGCCCCCACCCCCACCCCCGTCCCCAGGACCGATTTCGTAGGACTGTCCTGAGATCGACGTCCGTCCGTCCCACCCGTCTAGAGTGCACCCCCTGCACCTTCTACCCCTTGCACCTTCTACCCCTCGTACTAGTCTGCAGAGGCCCCAGGGTATGGGTCCCACCCCGGAGGACTAGGTTCACTGACTTGTTCTGAGACGGAGTCTAGGTTGGTCCGTCTCTACTCGGGACTTCGGGCCCCCAGTCCCGGTGTGACTCTCTTGTCGAGTCTCCTCCGGACACGTCCCCTCTGGACCACCCGCCGGCGTCGGCGCGAGGGCCCAGACGAGGCGGGCGGGGAGGTGCACAGTGGACTTCGCTTCGCGAGAGAGGACCTTCTTCGGACCCCTGGACAGAGAGAGAGTCTCGGTGGCGAGTTAGGTTCCTGCTCCTCTCGAGACAACTCCGGTAAGACACAGCACAATCAGCGAGTCAGCACGGACTGAGAAACACTGGGGTACCTGACATCGGGCGGTCCGAGGAGACAGGCACCCTAAGAAGTCCGTTCTTATGACTTCACCCACCGGTAAGGGAAAAGGGCCCCCAGAAGGACTGGGTCCTCAGCTTGGGTCCTGAGGACGTAACGTCCGTCTAAGAAATGGTGGACTCAGTGGTCCCGTTTAGGTGGTCCTGTAAAGACCTATTCTTATCGGAAGGGACAATCGTGAAGTTCCGACGGTCACCCAGGGTCGTGGCCACTGTCGTTCCGACCTGGGTGTCACTCTCTCCCTTCTGTCGCCAGTGGTGTCCGGTGGCACCGCGGAAGATTGGGGACTAGGAAAGCCCGTCCAGGTCTCCCTCCTTGCCAGAGACCGTCTGTGCCAGACTCCCATCACCACGAGGAAACTCTGTCCGAAGGAAAAAGGTGAAGTACCCGTAGTCTCGGCCACGCCTGCGTCGTAGGGGTCCGGGTCCCTCCGACAGGAGGGTCGACCTGCTCGACGTCCCCGGAGGGAAGAGGGGGGCCGGTTTGTGTGAGGTGACGACCGAGTCAGGAGCGGGACCCCAGGGCGCCCGTGGAGGCATCGTCCGCGTACTCCGGGAGACGGGGCTAAAAACGACGTTCAGTATGGCACAGGGTCACAAAATACCTCTGTCACTACCTAGGCGAGGGATGACACGGAAGGGATCCCGGAGTGGAAGAGAGGGCGGGAGAAGTCTCAGACGAGACTCGACTCGAAACCAGGAGCTTCAGGGACGGCCGAACCGGACATAGGAACTCGCGAACCCCTTGCTGAGACCCTTACTGGACAACACGGACACTAGGGGCACCGGAGACACGTGAATCGTAGGAAGGACAATGATAAATTTCCCTAGGTAGGAGCGATTATATTGGTCTTGTAGAGGACTTGACCGTACACACAAGTTGTTACAAAGTGGTAGTAGAAAAGTACCAATAATTTATACTCCAGGCCACTCGGGGTGAGTTCCAACTGTGTTGTGACGGGGAACCACCGGAGTCAGGGTAGGGTCCTTCACAGAAGTGCGTGGACACTGGAACGGAGATTCGGATCCAGGGTCGACCCGGGACGAGACTCCCCGTGACCCGCAGTCGGAGTGTATGACGTTTAAGAGTGAGGTTTAGTCCCAAAGGGTCGGAGTGGTCGACAAGAGAAGAAATCGACGACTCAGTACAGGTTGAGAGACACTGAGGTACCTGACATCGGGAGGTTCGAAGGAACAAGAAGAGGTCCAGGATGTCGAACGAGTCTGAGTCGGAAGGTTGGTAGAGTAGGAGACAACGGGAGAAGAGGAGGACGGAAGTCAGAAAGGGTCGTAGTTCCAGAAAAGGTTACACAGCATAGTTCACCGGTTTCATAACCTCGAAGCCGAAGTCGTTGGGACTTTCACTTTCACTTCAGAGAGTCAACACAGCCTGAGAATCGCTGGGGTCCCTGACATCGGATGGTCCGACGAGGTAGGTACCCTAAAAGGTCCGTTCTCACGACCTCACCCGACGGTAACGGAAGAGGGACCCTGACCCATTAAGACCTCTCAACACTACCACCCCGGAGAGACACGTGGAGTCCTATAATTTGTCGTCGGGGGTCCGACATATGGTCCACGGTCCTCGGGGAGTGAGAGACAGTGGTAGCACTTTTGGTTTTGAGAGAGGTCTGGAACGAGTGTAGGGGTCCCACCTCCACCCCCCAAGTTTTGGTGGGGACGAACTCTTGGTGACGTGATGGAGTGCCTTCAACACAGAAATTAAAAGAACCACCGACCTTCCCTTTTGCGCCTCCACTCCCTCACTAAAGAATTTCTGCCTCCTAAGCGTAGAGTCGGACGTGGATAACGGAAACAACATCGACGACCAGTGGGAAAGGGGGAAGGGACCCCAGAATGACCCCGGGTCTGTGGGAGAGGAGACCTGCGGGGGATAGGGTGTCCGACGAGGAGGAGTCAGAGAGAATGACCGGGGGGGCCTGACCGGGAACGTCCCACAGTCACGGCCGTCTGGACCTCGCCAGGCGGAGGAGGGGAGGGAGGCGGAAATGAGGGGCACGCCACTTGAGGAGGCAGACGGGACGAAGGTCAGGGCCGACTGTGGTGTGTCGCACCAGGTGACCGGACTCGAGATGTCCCCGTCCAGGGGGCGGAGACACGCGAGAGGGCGTCGCCCCTTCCCCGCAGGTCTGGCAGACCGGACCAATCGGTGGCACACAAGAGGTGAATGTCCGGGTCTCGTCTCCTCCAGGGAAGGGAGGAGAGGAGAGGACGTGCAGGTCGAGCGCCCGTCGACCCGGCAGGTTCGTGCACGTAGGGTCCGAGGGTGGCACGGGTGGCGGGAGGGGGTGGGGCAGGGGGAAATGAGTAGGGTCGTCACGTAACTGTGTGTTCAGCAAAGTCTAAGGGGTCGCCTGGTCCTTTCTCACTTCAGTGCCGGCTGGAACGACGGGGACACAAGAGCGACAGGGGGTGGGGAGAGTCTACACGGGGCTGGCCGAGGTCCGTGGAGGCTGGGGGAAGTTCCCCGAGAAGGAAGGGGAGGGGTAAACACCCGGGGAGGGGGTGGAGTAGGAGAAGAGACGACGTCGGGGGGAGGGGGTTCGTCTCCCAGACGGTCCCCTCAGACAGGTCTAGTCGAACCGAGAGTCAGAAGACTCGAGAGCAGTGGTGGGCTGTACTGGACGGACACACGACTACCGAAGTGAGTGAAGCACCTCCTTTCTTCGGGAAACATAAGTAAAGCCCAGGAGTCGTGGATCTCGTGCGGAGTGCACGGATTGTAAGTTGTCTAATAAGTTGTCCAGAGTAACACCTTTCTTAATTACTCACTAGTTAATTGTTAATCGATTAGTGATTAATTGTTTACTCACTAATTAATTGTTTATAGACCTAATTTTTTATATCCAATCAGTCTAATTTTTGGTCCTTGAGGTGTCAACACGAGTTACTGTTAAAAAGGTCGGCTTAATCGACTTTTTACGTACAGTGGTACACCCACAAGTATTGTCGAAACAAGTATTAACGACTCTGAACTTTCGTTAAGTCTACTGGAAGTCATCCACGTACTTATCTATTTGACGCCAGGTAGGTCAGCTACCTTATGATAAGTCATGACTTTTTACGTGCAATTCGGTACTTTTCAAGTCAAGTCAGAGAGTCAGTATAGACTGAGAGACGTTGGAGTACCTGACGTCGTGAGGTCCGAAGGGACAGGTAGTGGTTGAGGAGTTTGAGTACAGGTGACTCAGTCACTACGGTAGGTTGGTAGAGTAGGAGACAACAGGGGAAGAGGAGGACGGAAGTTAGAAGGGTCGCAGTCCCAGATAATTTTCTGTACCTCCTCTGAATTCACGGGTACTGCTTCACTTCATTCGGTCACAATCACCCGAGGTAGGACACGCTAAGACTGAGAATTCTGTAAGACCTTTTCCGTCCGATACGTCTGTTATTTCCGAAGGGTCCACCGCGATCACCATTTCTCGGTCGGGCGGTCACGTCCTCCGAATTCTGTCCGAAGCTAGGGACCCAACCCTTCTAGGTGATCTCCTCCTTTACCGTGGGGTGAGGTCATAAGAACGGACCTCTTAAGGTACGTGTCTCCTCGGGTCGACCAATACCAGGTATCCGAGTGTTTCTCAGTCTGTGATGACTTCACTGAATCGTGCGTACGTACCTCCGCCACTTTTCTGACCAAAGGTCCCGAACCCCTCTCCCCTCCACTTGTCCACCTCGTGTCTCCTAAAAATCTCGTCACTTTTATAAAAGACATAATCTCCTATTATTGCCAGTCTACAGAATACAAACAGGTTTAGGCATCCGACAAGTAGTGGTTCTTACTTGTGAGTGGATTTGATACCTGAAAGCCACTACTACTGAGTAGTCACACCGAAGTAGTCAATATTGTTTACCTGGTGTTCCTCCCTCAACAACCGTTACCCCCTCCGACACACCTCCTCCCCGTCCTGTCCCCTATATAGACATGAATGGTAAATCGTCTCTTGGACATTACAGATTTTTAATTTTAAATTATATATATGTCACACACCTCTGTGTATACATACGTTCTTCAAAGTCCGTCACCCTGAGTGTTATTCAGAGACTCAGTCCCGGAGACCTCATGTCACTCGAACCCCGGTCGTTATGACTAATTGACTTCGCTACCATCCCCGTGTCTGTCTGGTGTCTCAGACCATTCGGTCTCATCTTTACGAAATCTAAACTTCACGTTACCAATCGGTGACCCGAAGGGACCACCGAGTCTACCATTTCTCCAGTTCAACGAAGTCAGATCAGACTGGGAAACACTGGGGTACCTGACATCGAACGGTCCGGGGAGACAGGTACCCTAAGAGGTCCGTTCTTATGACCTCACCTAACGGTACAGGAAGAGGTCCCCTAAAAGGGGCGGGTCCCTAGTTTGGGTGTAGAGAATACAGGGGACGTAACCGTCCGTCGGAGAAGTGGTGATCAGGGTGGACTCTTCGGAAGACTTTTGCGTCTACCCTTTCTTTCTCGCACGGACCTTAGGTCCTCTGTACAAGTTGGAGACCCATCCCTTCTAGGGGACCTGTCCCCTTACCGTCGGATAAGGTACCCGTCAGTAAGTCAAGTCAGCACAGGCTGAGAAACGTTGGGGTACCTGACGTCGAGCGGTCCGGAAGGACAGGTAGTGGTTGAGCTCCTCGGACGAGTCTGAGTGCAGGTAGCTCAGCCACTACGGTAGGTTGGTAGAGTAGGAGACAGCAGGGGAAAGGGAGGACGGACTTTAGAAAGGGTCGTAGTCCCAGAAAAGGTCACTCAGTTAAGAAGTGTAGTCCACCGGTTTCATAACCTCGAAATCGAAGTCGTAGTCAGGAAGGTTACTTATAAGTCCTGACAAAAGGCAATCCTACCTGACCAACCTAGAGGAAAGTCAGGTTTCCTGAGGGTTCTTAGAAGAAGTTGTGGTGCCAAGTCTTCATAGTTAAGAAGTCGTGAGTCGTAAGAAATACCAGGTTGAGAGTTTAGGCATGTACTGATAACCTTTTTGGTATCGAGACTCATCCGTCGGTAATTTCCAAACTTCTTTACCACGTCGGACTATTCTAAGTGTAATTTTTGTAAAGTAAGACCGACAGATTACCTTTATCGGATCCTCTGACCTTCAGGAAAGGACTCAACCCTTTCTCATTAGTCGAAACCCGTCTCTTAGTTCCTACTCAAGGAGATTTCTGCGCACATTGAATTCTCCAACAAATACCGAAAGTGTTCTCTCTAGTGTGTTATTTTAATAGACCCGGGGACTTACTGTTTTTCTAAAACTTTTCATTATAAAATTCAAAGAATGATCGGAAATGCACCGAAGGGACCACCTACTCGTTATTTCTTAGGTGGACGGTCATGTCCTCTGTACTCAAGTTAGGGACCCAATCCTTCTAGACCTCTTCTTTTACCTATGGGTGAGGTCATAAGAACAGACCCTTTAGGGTATCTGTATCCTCGGACCACCCGATGTCAAGTATTTTTCTCAGTTTGCACTGAAGTTCTGATTATCGATGTTTTTTTGACCGGAATTCTTTGGTACTAAGAGTTTCGAAAGAGTAAAGACTTGGACTTCCAGGTCTAACACTCAACCCTACCAAAATAAGATTCTAGGACTCTTATATCGGGTAAGACATTAAATAGGTCCGTCCTTTCCTAACGGTTTCTCCCTTTTTATATATAGATATAGAAAGTAAAACTTATTTACAACTCGTTAACAAACTTAAAATCTATTTTACTATGGTTTGTAGAAACCGGTCTTTAAAAGGAAACCGGAGTAGGAGTTCGGGACTGTATTTCTTTTTACCACGATTCGAAATTGTTACGTAAGGTCTATATACCGTCTGCGAGGCTCAGAACCTCCATTAGTAAGTTGTATGTGATCTCACTTTTTTATCGACGTACAAGAAGGAATTTTTTTATCCTTTCACACTTGAGGTTTACGGAGATCCTGTATAGGATAACTTAACCAACAATATCAAACTTAAGGATCAATTTTTTTCTTGAAAACATCGGTCATTCCTTGAAATATCGAAAACTCCTTTTTTTAATTTTTAGACAAATTCGTATCCAACTTTAAAAAAACTTTTAAGTCTTCATTTTAGACTCTTCCCGACAACACTTCTGTCTAATGTAGGATAGATTGAGACCTTCATCTTCAACGTCCGACAATTCAGGTAGGAACAAGAGTTCTTGATCCTGTAGGTCAAAAACACTTTCCGTTCTCCGCTCCACTCCCTACTACGAAGGAAAAAGAAACGTCTTTTATATTTGTTAGGGAACCTGATGCTCCTCTAGTTTGGTCAGTCAAGTCAAGTCAGCGAGTCAGGACAGGCTGAGAAACACTGGGGTACCTGACGTCGTGTGGTCCGAAGGGACAGGTAGTGATTGAGGACCTCGAACGTGGTCAGTTGGGATTTCCGTTAGCTGGGACTTATAAGTAACCTTCCTGACTGCAACTTCGACTTCGAGGTTATGAAACCGGTGCACTATACTTCTTGACTGAGTACCCTTTTCTCGGGTAACGACCCATTCTAACTCCCGTCCTCCTCAACCCCCCCGTTGTCTATACCAACCCACTGTAGTGGCTGAGTCATCCGTACACAAACTCATTTGAGACTCTCTGTTACTTTCTACCTCCGGACCGTACGACGTCAGGTACTCCCAGTGTTTCTCAGTCTGTGTTCAATAGCTGACTTGTTGTCGTTCCTTTGTTGGTACGCCGGAAAGTTCGTCCGTTTCACTAAGTCACTTTCACAACTTTCACAATCAGGGAGTCAGTGCATACTGAGAAAGGTCGGCGTCCCTGACGTCGGGCGGTCCGAGGAGACAGGTACCCTAAGAGGTCCGTTGTTATGACCTCACCCCACGGTAAAGGAAAAGGTCTCCAAGAAGGGTTGTGTCCCTAGCTTGGGTCCAGAGGACATAGTATCTGTCCAAGCAATGGTAGACTCGGTTTACTAGGTTCCGGGACGATTTCGGTCCATCGAGACAGTGAACCCTTACTAAGTCAACATTCCTTGTCCTTTATATGAGAGTAAACTGAAAATTTCCTTACAGAACCGAGGACAATTGACCAGACTAGGTCCCAATCGTCTAGACTCGAAAATTGAGACAGTCACTAGTCTGTCCGGGAGGGACCGGTCCGTACACTATTCGACACAGGAGTCCTAAGAGGACGTGATCCTCGCTTCAAGGACGAGGATGTTTGTTTTGGAACTGAGGTATTCCGGTCCACGTGTGTGGACTTGGTCGGAGACGCCGACCCTCTTCGAATCCAAACCCAGTGTGCGGAACGACCTGTCGGTCCGTCGGTGGGTGTGGCACCCCATACAACAACAGGTCAGCGAGTCAGTATAGGCCAAGAATCGCTGGGGTACCTACCGTCGGGTGGTCCGAAGCGACAGGAAGTGGTAGAGGTCCCGAAACGACTTTGAGTACAGGTAGCTCAGTCACTACGGTAGGAGTAGGAGACAACGAAGAATAGGAAGGCGGGAGTCAGAACCGGTCGTAGTCCCAGAAAAGGTCACTCACTGGTACCGCACACCCCGGTCTTTGACTTTGCCTGAGTCCACGAAGATGCGGACACTCTTCTGCTACGACCGACAGGTGGGAGGTCGTACCCACCTCTAAGGCCCCCTGGGACAGGGTGACGTGACGGGAGGCGCGGAAGGGTGAAACACCTGTCCTGACCCTACATTGCGGGACCCACCCGTCACTGACGAAAATAAGGAGTCCACTGATTGACATCGTCCCCGAAATCACTTTCCTTTGGTCTAAACTTTCCCATTAATACTTTCGTCTAAAAAAAGTAGACAAGTAAATAACCCATATAAAATCCCCTGTCGTGGGAGGAGATACCGTCCGTGACACACGACACGACCCTATTCCTCTACGTCCGAGTGGAATGGAACAGGGTCCTCGAGTGAATTAACTCTCAATCCTCCCTTCGCACAGTAACTTTGGTATGTTCTTTTTATTCTTACAGAACTTCTTCGGGTTACCAGTTTATCGTAACCCTTTAACTCAGTATGGACCTGTAAATAAAATTCTCTGAATACGATGACGATTCAGCGAAGTCAGCACAGGTTGAGACACGTTGGGGTGTCTGTCGTCGGGTGGTCCGAGGGGGTAGGGACCCTAAGAGGTCCGTTCTTGTGACCTCACCCAACGGTAAAGGAAGAGGTTACGTACTTTCACTTTTCACTTTCACTTCAGTAAGTCAGCACAGGCTGAGTCGCTGGGGTCCCTGACGTCGGGTGGTCCGAGGAGGCAGGTGCCCTAAAAGGTCCGTTCTCATGACCTCACCCCACGGTAACGAATGTACTTGTAGTCCCGAACCGGGAAATGTCCGTTAATAAAAATTTCCTATTCGTTTTTACGAACGAGTCGTGAACAAATCAACTGACGGGTTGTTACTAATCAGCAAGTCTAATTCTTCGATATTTTGGTCCTGTGGTTTTGAATGTAATACCGCTAAATTAGTCTAACATCTACTTCATTATCTCTTCTTTTGTCGTTTTAAGAGGTCACCAGGGTGTAAACGTTTAGAAATGGACCTCAGCTCTTTTTTTACTATGTGTATCATTTATTTAAATTTAGTGTACGTTCCTTTACCTAACGCATTTTACTCTCATCTACGACAAACAAATTTCCACTGAAGTGCACCATCTTTCTCCACTAACCGCTAGTGTAGGAGAGTACTAGAGGGACCACACAGAAAACGTCTAATCTCCCAGATCTTTCGATTAGGTCGACACGAACATGTAGGAACGTCGCTCCGACCACCTACACTTAATCGCAGACGGTCAGTCTGAAATAAAAAACCCGAGGTTTTAGTGACGTCTACCACTGACGTCGGTACTTTAATTTTCTGCGAATGAGGAACCTTCCTTTCAATACTGGTTGGATCTATCGTATAAGTTTTCGTCTCTTTAATGAAACGGCTGATTCCAGGCAGATCAGTTCCGATACCAAAAAGGTCACCAGTACATACCTATACTCTCAACCTGTCACTTCTTTCGACTCGTGACTTCTTGACTACGAAAACTTGACACCACAACCTCTTCTGAGAACTCTCAGGGAACCTGACGTTCCTCTAGGTTGGTCAGGTAAGACTTCCTCTAGTTGGGACCCTAAAGAAACCTTCCTTACTACGATTTCGACTTTGAGGTCATGAAGCCGGTGGAGTACACTTCTCGACTGAGTAACCTTTTCTGAGACTACGATCCTCCCTAACACCCGTCCTCCTCTTCCCCTGCTGTCTCCTACTCTACCGACCTACCGTACTGGCTGAGCTACCTGTTCTCAAACTCACTTGAGGTCTTCAACCACTACCTGTTCTCCGGACCGCACGACGCTAAGTACCCCAGCGTTTCTTAGTCTGTGCTGACTCGCTGACTTGACTTGACTTGACTTGACTTGACTTAACTGTCACCAGTGTCTTCTTCTTTCGTTTCCCCTCCGGTACGAAGACGACGACACTAGCCCACTCCAAACAAACAAAAATAAAAAGAGGTCGTCATAAGGTCCTACGATACTGATCAAAGAATCGACAACTCTTGGGAAACGTCGTCACTGCCGACCTTGTAGAAACCTGTGGATCCTATTCTCCAGGGCGGTCTAACTGTAACAGGGAGACTGGGACATGGAAGGGGTGACCCGTGTCCACCGGCGAGGACCACTCAGACCTGGACACCATGTGACCCGACAACGACCTCCGGGTGGGTCGGACCTCTGTGAAGGTTAAGTCACACGTTGTCGAGATACCTAAGTAACAAAATTTAGGAAAGTACGAATTTTATCAACGCCACAGAAAATAAGGAACGTTACATTAAGAGTGAGTAGGTCTTCAACCGTTAGTTTCAGCAGTATCCGTTGTCTGGGACCCCCTGACTCTGCCACTCCGCTAGTCAGTCACCTTAAACTCCCGTCACTCCTAAGTCAGTGGTACTGTCTTTAACCTAGCCACACCGTCTGTCATCCTTTTCGATGTCTTTAAGAGTGGGGTTTCACAGGTCCTCACTTCTCAAACAACTTTCGTTCTGTGGTCACCTGGTTCACCGACGACGTTGGAGCACCGTTTTACTCCTCGTGCTTCACCCCCCACCCGCCCTTCGCACACCGATTTGCTCCAAAGTCTCTCTCTTTCTCAATCCGACCCAAAAGTGTAAGAGACGACATCACTGTCAGCCTGTTCCTCGAGGATTCAGACTGTTTATCCCGAAGAAGGACCATCGGCTCCTGTACTGGCCTTACTAGTGAGAGTAACGACTGAATGTCTCAGTCGACTTAAGTTTCGGAACAGTCCCGAGGAAACTTTATGTCCTCCAACAAACCAATTCTCAATCTTGACCTCTTGAAACCAACTCTCTAAAGGAACGATTCTCTTGAAGGAGGAAGAAACAGACTGCTCCAGTTAGAATAGTTGTAGACTGTATCAGAGGACCTTTCCTTACGACCGAGAGAGGAGCGGACAAGGATGGAGGAGCAGTGGGGATCTGGACATTAATCTTAGTCTAGGGGTGTACGAAGCCTCCGTTTCTTATCTTAGACTGAGTCCTTCTCTTCTGTATGATTAGTTTTCTTAGTAGTAAACGAAAATGTCAGTCGGAAGACATAGGCACCCAAAGTGTAGGTACGTAAGTCGGTTGGTGCTTTACTTTTATAAACCTTTTTATAGGACCTTTAATGGTTTTTCGTTTTGAACACAGTGAGTGACCGTCGACACATTTATCATAAACGTAACATAAATCTCGAGAAACGTATCTTAAATGTAATATGAATATTAATAAATGGAACGTAATCCATAATGCAGATCTCTACTAAATTTCATACGACCTTCTACAGACATCGAATATACCGTTTGTCATCCGGTAAAATGTAAATGGTAAAATGAACTTATAGGTATCTCCGAGGGCATAGGACCCTCCCCAGAACCTTGGTTAGGGAGAACCTATAGATCCTTCACAATCAGTGAGTCAGTACAAGTTGAGAAACACTGGGGTACCTGACATCGAGAGGTCCGAGGAAACAGGTACCTTAAGAGGTCCGCTCTTATGACCTCACCCAACGGTAAGGAAAAAGGTCCCCTAGAAGGACTGAGTCCCTATTTTGGGGCCCAGAGGACGTAAAGCCCGTCTAAGAAATGTCAGACTCGGTTCTCCTTTTCCCTTCCCTTCCCAATCTATAGATCCTTCCTAACATAAATTAAGGTACTCTTCGGACCCATTATACAAAACCTTAGCAAACCGTTGTGAGATTTATTCGATCTCGTTTTCCTTATATAGAAATCAAACCCGTTTTATATAGTCAACAAGACCAGAGAGTGAAAACTAGACACAGTTGTAAAAGTAAGAGACTGTTAATCAGTATCCTTTAAACTCATAGAATGGTAGGATATCCCTGTCTCCTCGGACCGTCCGATGTCAGGTACCCCAGCGTTACTCAACCTGTACTGAATCGTTACTTTGGTGGTGGTGGCGGCAGTAGGGAATCCCACGGTATAAATAAGTTAAACAACTACCGAAACACGAGTAACTTGAACCCCCCGGTCTTTATCGGATAGTGCACATTCTCGTCCGTTCGATCTTGACTACTTCTCAAGGTCCCCAGCGGTGGTCGTGACTCGAAGAACGTCTGGGTGTACGTCGGAGGTACCCTCCGCCCCGTACTCAGCACCCACGAATTCTGAGACGGTACCTCTTTCTTCGAGTCCCGAACCAGTCTGCGAAAAAGACAAAACTCCTTCTTATGTGATGCACACCCACAAAAACCCTCGTGAACGTCCTTCATCTAAGGGAATGTGAGACACAGTCCCGGAGACGAGGTCTGGGGATGTGAGGAGTCACGTCGGAACTGGGCAAATAAACTCATTGGACCTCTGTTGGTCGAAGACTCCTTATGTCTCGTCCTCCGCTCTACGAGACTGTGGACCGAAGGATCGTCTGCGCCTTCGTGACTGGTTCACACGGTAGTTTGGACGACGTCTGGAAGGATCTCCTCGACCACTCCGGGAATCTGAAAACCGTGTTTTCCATTACGGAAAATACCTTTAACAACAAGTGAGTGATTCAGCACAGGCTGAGAAACACTGGGGTTCCTGCCGTCGTGCGGTTCGAAGGACAGGGAGTGACAGAGGGGCTCAAAAGAGTTTGTGTACAGGTAACTCAGCCACTACGGTAGGTTGGTAGAGTAGGAGACAACAGGGGAAGAGGAGGGTGGGAGTTAGAAAGGGGTCGTAGTCCCAGAAAAGGTCACGCAGTCGAGAGCTGTAGTCCACCGGTTTCCTGACCGTAAAGTCGTGTCACCAAAAGGATTTTATAGAGAAGTAACGATGTCCTTGGGCCTTCTCTAGCACCCTGTAGCATACAGGAATACTAAATTAACTAAGTCAGTATTTCACACCGAAGGTCTTGTCGTGACCCAGTTTCCCTCTACTGTAACCTCTCGAACTCGTCATCGTCCCGAACTTCCAGTTAATTTTAACGTTTTTGTAATTTGGATTAATTATCTCCCGGTCCGTATCATACGGTCCTTGTCGGATCCTATCTAGAAACGTCTTACTGTAGAGAGTACAAACAAGGACAACTACACGTCAGTTCCCGCAAAGAGGGACCCCACCTCTAGTTCGTCAAGGACATTACAGAGTAAAAATAACCTTCCTCGATACCGGCGTCCACATCTGGAATTGACTAGGTGTCTTCAGCTCCCTCAAACCGACGAGTCCCTGAACCTTCCTTATTCTAACCTCCGGACCAGTGTTCCCCAGACCGCGTGTCCGTATCGATGTCTTAGACGAAGGATGTTTTCAAAACGAGGGGCTTCAGAAGTCATTGGTCCATCGAGTCTACTGGACAGACACACCTAGTCAATGGGAGAGGGGTGTGGTGGAACCAAAAGGTCGTCGTTCGACCGGCACCATAGAACCTACTTCTACTTATTGTCGGGCCCGAAAGGAAGTGTTTCGACTAGACAGTCGGACGGTGCCCGAAGGGACCGGTTCTCGACTGTCCCGACTCACAGTCTCTGTCACAGTAAGGAACCCCTCACCCTTTACCTTACAACGGGCGACATAGTCTTTTGTTTCCTACTCTCTCGGTAGTCGCTAACGTCGGTGGTGGTGGGCGGGAGGGGGGGCCCGTCGGGACTCCCTTGAGTCCTACCTTCGAGTCCTCCTTACGGTCGGTCAGCAGTAGTGTGACTTAGGTGGTGGCTGGGGGTGGGTGACCCGCCGGGCGCCTCCGAGTCCTACTCTTTCGTCCCCAGAACCCGGGTCTGTCGACTCCACGTCTAGTTTCCTGACCGAAGTCACTCGGGTCGGAGAACGTAGAAGGGTATGCACCCTTTCGTGACTTAAGGAATTGGACTCTACAGACCGAAGGAAATTAGTTGTTCTTCGAAAACTACAAGTCTGACGGACGGGGAACAGCATTCTGAAGATATATTGGACCTTTGGGGGAAGTCCGCCCTCTTCACTTATCAATTGCGACCATGCGACGGGTGTTCGTGTGTCTGGGGTCTGGTTAACCTTGGACTTCCAGCTAATACGACTGAGTATGAGTGGAGTGGTAGTCGGTTGGTCTTCTTACGAGTGTTCGACTAGTACAGGAGAAACTTCGTAAAGATATTTTGGGGTGTGAGTGAGTGACCACCCCTGTGCGGTAAAAGTCCTGAAATCAGGGGAGACTGGGGGAAACGGACCATTTCGTTATTTCGACATAAAAGACAAAGTGGGTTTAGAGACAGAGGTTCTAAATGAAGGCACAACCCCATGTCTCCACTCTAAACTGAAGTTGTAGGGACACCCCAATACACCAGAAGGGAAGGATTGGTTTGTAGCTGTACGTCGACCCACAAGTTTTACGACCTTATCAGATATCTCATGGGTCCGTTCTGTAGGTAGTCCCCCGTAACGACTTCACCCTCATTACACTCTCACCCACTGCGGGACATCCTACGTGACGAGCGAAACTTTACCACTGACTATGAACCACGACAAAGGGGTTTCCGTTTTTATGTGTATGGGGTCTGGCAACCTCCATTCCGACCCAGGAAAACAATAATGGGTATTACTGGTAGCGCGTTTTAACGAAGGGCGAGGGGGTTGAAAGTCCAAAGCAACGAATTTCCAAAAGTAAGGGCCCGTCCTTTACGATTTAGAGTCAATAGGAGTCCCTGCCGAGAATCTTGACGACTCGGTCACCGTTTCCGATTGCCTTTTAAGTTAGCTGGCCGGCTTTGTCCTGGCGTTTCTCGAGTTCAGACGATTCTCGTTTCCACGCTAACTGGTCTTTTATCGACGTCATAAAAGACTCACCTCTGTTCCTTCAGTAAACATTTATCAATGTACCTATCTTTATGATACATACCGAAACACGGGTGAACGTCCTCACTCGTGGTACCATTGCGGGCTACAAAGAAAGGGTAAGACATGTCCACCGAACCGGTTCAGGGGAAAGACAGCGAGTGTAAAGACAAAAATAAAGTGTACGCGACGACAAAAATAAAGTGTGCGCGGCACAACCGACACCAGTCGAAGAGACAGAGGCCAACGTCTTCCCCTCTGACACTGGCGACTCCGGCACCAGGCTACTGCCTGCACGACTACCTGTTCTCACGCCTAGAGAGGAGAACACGTCTCTTCTACCTCAATCGAAAGTAAACATACTTCTTATTCAGGTAATACAGCCCACCCTCGAAAGAACAGGAAGGCCACCGACTCTTCTAAGGAACACCCCACCACCCGTGTCCAGGCCCCGACGGCCTTGCCCAACGATACCGTGTAAAGCTCCACGGAGAGAGTTGCAGGTAGGGCTTGGGGTCGACACGGAAGGGTCTCCCGGTTCCAACCCTGCTACAAAGAGACGGAGGAGAGGTCAATGCTAGACCTACTTTGACCGAAGACTCTTCGTCGACAGAAGGGTCCTGGCGACGGTCCGTCTTCCCGTCTCTCGAACGGAACGACGGCGGCATCGGTGCAGTCGACTACGGGCCCTGGTTCTGCGACCGAAGACGCCGGGACCAGGTGACAGATCTACGAGTGAAGGACGTGGACGTCCGACTCAGAAGACCATGGACCTTGTGTCTCTTCCGGTGTCCAAGGACTTCAGTGGCTAAGGTAGCGCTACGGAGGTTAGGAGAAGCATCGTCTGCACGTTCGGTCTTTCCTGAAACTCAATAAGGGGCTCGGGTCAACCACATGTCTGGGGAAGAGGAAAACTGAGATGACCTTCGTGTGTTAGGCAACGTGATTTAGGGAAAAACAAATTTTATGGATCACTAAGAGCCCCTGAAGGACTACCAGGTCACCGATTCTGGGGTGTGAGGGTTACGTCCGCGGGGCCAGATCAGGAACCAGTCCCTATATCTAGAAGGGACCACCGAGGCGTCCTTTTTAGGTGGACGTTCCGTTCGCTACGCCCACACTAGGGACCCAACCCTTCTAGGGGACCTCTTCTTTTATTGTTGAATGAGGTCATGAAGACGGACTCTTTAGGGTCCTGTCTTCTCGGACCGTCGGATGTCAGGTGTCCTAACGTTTCTCAGTCTGTGTTGACTCACTGACTCGTCCGTACGCAAATAGTTCGTACGTCCCTTTGTCTAGGGCGTACGAAGTCACTGTAGGGTGCCCGGAGTCGATTCTAGGTCACGTTGGTATATGCACCAAGAGTCAACGATTCAGTACAGACTGAGAGACACTGGGGTACCTGATATATTGGGAAGTCCGAGGAGACAGGTACCCTAAAGGGTCCGTTCTTATGACCTCGGCCCATGGTAAAGGAGGAGGTCCCCTAGAAGGACTGAGTCCCTACCTTGAACACAGAGGACGTAACCGTCCACCTAAGAAATGGGGACTCGGTGGACCCTTCAGCGTTGGTACATTTATTTAATTTTGTTTACATAAATTTTCTTTATGGCTGACCAAGAACACAGACCAAACAATCGTACTCCCAACTGAAACCTCCGTCTTTACGTTTACTGTGGACCTGAGGATTAAGGACTCGACCAAAGAGTCGGTAGAAAGAATAAAAGGAGTTTCTGGGGAACGAGGGGGGTGGTCGAACGTCAAGGGAGGGAGAACGAGGTGAGGAGGAGTGGCGGAGGAGTGGTGAACCGAGGACGTCCGAGGTAGTAGTGTGTAAGTGTGGGTCTAACGACGGCTGAGTGTGTCGGAGTCTGTAGAGGAAGGTGAGCAGGAATTATCGTAACTGCGCAAATAAGAGAATTTCGTCAAAATTTTTTTGTTTTGGTTTTGGTTTAATAAGAGAAAGGGATTCTTACGACAGCGATTCCAGTGGATGTTCTGTTTCAGGTCCCCAGTATCTTGCCCCAAGTTCGGACGAGGGAGGGGGACGGGTGTGTAAAGGGTGCGGAGGAACTTCGAAATAATGGTCACCCATGCAAATTAGGGGGGGCCCAGAGGGTCGGTGCGAAACATGGACGTACGGTGTGTTGAGGAAGTGCCCTCACGGCGGGTGGGTCTTGAAGTAGGTGGGTTTACGTTGTGGAAAATAGAGGGCCGGTTCGGGTAGAGAAGGTACTCCTTAGGGATTAAATGGATCGACCCCCCTTAACGAGACAGGGCACTGAGGATGTCCTGAATCTCACTCCGACCCGGTACGGGGGGTGGGACGTCCCACGACACAACGACAACAAAGTAGGACCCAGAGAGATGTGAGATTGCCCTCCCAGGAGGACGAATCTTCAAGCACGATAGTGGTGGAAGGTGTTTCGTGTAGTGTTAGGTAAGTATTCTACCCGAGATTAGGTATTACTGAATTGACCGGAGTTGTGAACCTCTATTACCTACCCCTTGGCACTGAGGACGGTAGTCTGAACCTCCCACCACAATTTACGAAAGACAAGATTATCGTTGGGCCCGTACGTGACGCACACACGAATTTCGTACAAAAAAGTCACACACAAAATCTAAAAGACGGGGGTCACCTCCATACATATAGCCGAGCACATCGTCCTTAGGACGTTTTACGTCTCAATAAACATTTCATGGAACAAAGAGTAACAATTCATCGTTGTGCTTCTCTTACCACAGTAAATGAAATGCTTCATACAAATTCAGTATCTAGGCTTTAACCTCTTTGCATTTTCACAAGGTTGTTTAAAATTTGAACTGTGTATACTAGGTAACAGAAACTTGGTTCACCATGGTTAAACCGTTTCTTTTTCTTTTTTTTTTCTTAGGAATAACAACGTTCGTATACAAAAGTTGAGGGAATAGCTTTTCAAAGAGAGCAAGAAAAACTCCGCTTAAGGAAAAAGTGTGATCCAAACTACTTTGAGGGTAAAGAATGTCCTCAGCTAACGTACTAAAGGAGTAGATTTGCAGAGGGGTCCTTTCACTCCCAGGTACAACCTTTGTCGTGTAAGTGGAGTGAAACCAGACGACTGGTTCGTACCTGACTCGCGGAGACGAGGTCCGACCCGGGCCGAGACCCGACACCCCCACCGACACCCCCACCGACCCCCCGTGTGGACCGGTCCACTCGCGGGGCACGCGACCCTGGAGCCCTCGTCTTGTCCTTCCACGTCGCAACCCCCCACGCCATTCCTAAAAATGGTCTATAAGTCCTTGACCGTACCTCCTCTATTCGAATCTTAAGTCCCTACCTACAATTCTTTCCTAAAATGGTTCTTGTCTTGGTAATCCCGGTCGTGTAGAGGTCCCCTCCTTTGTCGAAACCGGTTCAGTGACCCATACTTTCGTAGCCGAAAGACTCACCTCTACTCATTATCGTGCACCGTCCTCCCTTCCGCCCATCCCGGTTCACTTCCTTCTACCTTGTTCTTCACCCACCACCCCACGAATTCAGTGGTTCTTGGTCAGACCCGGGGTTCCTATAACACACAACAGCTCTCAGTCCCTCCTCTTCCCAAAACAGATTGAACGACCTGACTCTTTCCTCCTTGAAGAGTCCACCTAAAGAAGAGAGGAGACGTCCTGTCTGTTTTTCACGTGTGTCGGAGTACCTACGAATTACGGCTCAACGTGCCCATGGAGTCGTGTGTAGTCTACATGCGTAACACGTTTTGGGACGTCTCAGTTGTCGTTGGTGATGTCGTCGAAGACTCCTTACGGTCCCCCGTCGCACCCCAGTACGTTTCTGAGCGTCGGAATCCTGCACCGGAGAGTGACTCCACGGAACCGACCTGCGAACTCGAGACTCTCCCCTGGAAAGAAGTACGAAGAGATTCGACCCCGTTACTCTGAAGGGAAACCAGGTACTGCATCCTCGTACGGATTCTGGACTGGATGTTCATCTACGAATCATACACCATCTACGATATTGCGCCTGTATGGAGCACACGTGTCTAGGTCTTAAACCAGTAAAGAGAGGTGAGGAGACGGTGTGTCCACTCGAGAGCGACCCCCGTCCAGGTGGACCAATTGTTTCACGAACAAAACAATTGTTTCGTTTTAAGCTTATTTTGTTCTTTCGGAGGGTGAGACGGACGTAGACCTTAGGTGGGGCCACAACCCGACTGGACGAGTGAAGAGTGTCGTCTTTCCGTGGGTCTCCCCGCAGGTCGAGACACGAGCAGGAAGGTTGCGCACGCCAACAACGCAGTCCTTAAGAAGGGGGAACAGTACGGGTGCAGGTGTGAAGGACAGCAGAAGTGCTCGGGAACCTTCGGCAGGCCGACGCCCGAAACCCTTGCTACGTCTCTCTTACAAGAAAAGACTGGCGACCGGAACGACGGTTACTGGGTGCCCCGACGGAGGACGGGAGTGGTGACCAGACTGAGACACAGCTCCCCACGGAAGACCCAAAAGACAGAACACCCCCGAGGAGTATTCGTACGAGACGAACTTAGACCAAGTAAATCCTTAAACACCACCCGACTCACAACCCTTTGACTTGACTCACACCCTTACGTACGGGTGTCTTGACTGACAGATGTAACGTAGTCTAATGGTGGGGTACCAGAGGTAGTCGGACTGAAGAGGAGAGGTCCATCCTCATTCGAACGTTTATTGAACTGACGGTTAGAGTCCTTAAAGGGGTTATTCTTAAATTTACTTGGAAGTACACGAGTTAGATGCTACCTATCATCACATATACAGGTGTTCTGAACGACTTAGGCGAAGAGGGTTCTATAAAATAGTGCTTGAAATTCGGTAGGGTTAGGGTGGGGTGAGACGAAACTTTCTGGTCGGAATTGGGTCTGTAGTCTTTAGAGTATTTACAGGGACGAAACGCGGAGGGGTGAGGTTCTGCTCAGGTTCCGGAAGTGCCACTTTGTCTCGTCGCGGGGTACCAGGAAGGGTATGGGTGCAGGGGACGACGGAAAACAGACACCCTTTTGAAATCCGTTTCTCGTTGATATGACACTCACTCAGTGAGTCAGCACCGGCTGAGAAACGTTGGGGTACCTGACATCGGGGCGTCCGAGGAGACAGGTACCCTAAGAGGTCCGTTCTTGTGACCTCACCCATTGATAAGGGAAGAGATCCCTGAGGAGGGGTGGGTCCCTGGGTCGTGCCCAGAGGACGTCCGTCTAAGAAATGGTAGACTCGGTGGTCTCTTCGAATGATAATTCTCTGTAAAGGTTCATATTTCTGCCTAGTTGAATTTTTCATAGTCGTCTATATACGAACTAAAATAGAATGTTAGATATCTGTTATGTAATCTTATCCATTTCTTAAGTATATGGAAAAGGTTTCCTTATGGATTCTGTCTTCGTCGTTATTTCAATATTTACTGTTAGTAGTTAGTCTACTTTATTAAACCTACCTCGAATAGAGAGAACTTCTCTACCCCTGACCCGTTCACCAGTTCTTCCTCTGTGTTACGCGAAAATTGAAACATACTTTTGATTACAAGTCAAGGTACAACGACTTGTATCAAGACAAAAACGGTTTATTTAGGAAATGAAGCTTAATGACAGGCTTACGAAATAATTTTAAGGCGAAGACCGTCTTTACGTCTTTGTCTCCCTTTGTCAGTTTCCTCTGGTTTGTCGTTATCGAAGGAGTAATTCGTTTCAGTTTCTGGGCATTAAGGTCTTTCAATAAGACCCGGTGTAGGACACCCGACAGAATGTCTATGACTCTGGGGGTGGTGCACCTCTTTAAGTGCCGTCCTGCTGGTGTGACGTCGGTGCTATCAACGGTGTCAAGACTCTTGACCGGAGACTCTTTGACCTGTTTGGTCGAGACCTTGACTTCCATTTGACCTGGATTTTGTTAGTTCTACTGCGACCAGTCTGGTGACTACCGGTTAAAGTTCCACGGGCAGTCTCGACTGACACGACAAGGACGTTCGTCGAGGGGAGACGTCGATGTTTTCGAGGTCGGGTGAAGAATCTATAGTAAATATTGATAATGGTACAGACTCTGTGTAAACTCTTCGGTCCACTATGCGCCTTCTCCTATAGTCCGCGTCCTTTACACTCGATTTCGAAACTCCAACTGGGTCCTCTTAGAACGTTTCCAGGTGACAGAAGTCTGACTACCGGGTAGTTCCGATTTCAGGATAAACTCCTTTCAGGACGCTAGGAGTGACCACACCCCTGTCTTCTCCCTGATGGAAGTGCCGACTGAAGGTGTTCGGTGCGACGGAAGTAAGACAGTCCGAAACGTGATGTCAGACGGGAAGGGACGGGGGGCGGGGTGGGCGGTCGTAGGTTTTATCTCGTTTAAAAGGAAAGGTTATTGAATGGTGGAACAACCGAACACTTGACGCTAGTCGACCTGGGGTAAAGGTCAAGGTTCATCTCAGGAGGACTAGGAACCGCTCAGTGTCTGAGTCGGAACGAGACGATTGTCGGACGCAACCACGCTGAAAGTTTCTCGCCCGCAAGTTGACGTGCCTACGAGGTCACGGGTCCAGGTAGACCAGCAGAGTGACGAGGACCGAGATACAACTTCTGTACACAGAGGCTCCTGGCGAGCCCCGACATTTGTCCTAGTAACGTAGTACAGGGCTGAGATGACGAATGATCGTAGCAGTAGGAGTTGCTTCGAGGGCCAGGGACCGATATCACAACCACGCCTCACGACTTACTGCCAAGGATCTCAATAGGTAACCTCTTCCGTTACCGTGGGGTGAGGTTATGAGAACGGACCTTTTAGGGCACCTACCTCCTCGGACCATTCGAAGTCAGGTACCCCAGCGCCTCTCAGTCTGTGCTGACTCACTGAAGTGAAACTGAAAAGTGAAAGTGAAAAGTGAAAGTACGTAACCTCTTCCTTTACCGTTGGGTGAGGTCATAAGAATGGATCTCTTAGGGTCCCTACCCCCTCGGATCACCCGACGGCAGATACCCCAACGTGTCTCAGCCTGCGCTGACTTCGCTGAATCGTCGTCGTCGTCGTCTCAATAGGTAGAGGGTAGGAACAATGAAACGTACCGTTCTACCTGAAACGTCTACACTATTCCAATTCCTAAACCCCGCCCTTCGAAAAGGAGCTAATGGGTCCTTCCGGGATCATCATTAGAGTCCATAAGAATGTTCTCCCTCCAAACGATCACTCCCCTTGTGTCCGTTTTACTTCCGTCGTACTGAAGGGCCTCAGTCGGAACGTCCAACAGAGGGAGAAGACTGGGGTGCGGTCACTCACAGTGTCCTGAAAGGGGTTTAGCCTGGAATCGGAACTGACCGGTAGTCAGACTGCTGTCACCGGTAAACGTTCTGAGACGACCCGGTTAGGGTTTCGAAGTCGAGTGTAAAAGGCACGAACTGTGGGAGGAGGTGGATAGTGGACCAAAGAGTTTACATGGAGGTTGTATCGACATCAATATTTACCAGAGACTCCTACGTACCTTAGTACCCTAAAATATTGATATAAAAAAGATAGTGTTTCAAGAGGAAAGAACTCCTTTAAAAAGTGTCTTAGAAGAGATGACCCAGTAAATATATGTTAGACTAAAACTAGGATATAGTAAAAAAAAAAAATCAAAATCTTTTTAAACTATTTAAAAGACTTCTAGATTTAAAAAGGTCCGAGCTCATGTAACACGATTAATGACTTTTACAAATTAATTTTTTTCTGTAAGAGGTTTCGTCCGAAGGTCTTAAGATAAAGGGATACCACGACACTTTTCTGGGTAAAGAAGAGGATGAGTCATTCTCTCTTTGAAGGGTACTAACATCCTTGTTGGTCGTAAAATTTTAGAAATGACTTGCGCACGAAACCTCAGTGACCCTTGCAGAATCCGGTTGTGATGTCCGCCGGGACCCGACCCACCGGTGGGTGGGGGCTTCTGTGTGGAGACCCTTCCCCGCGTCGGGAATAGAAGGGTCCGTTCTGTCCGAGGAAGGGACCCATGGCGAAAAGAAGACTGCCACTCATCAAGACTCGGAGGGGGTTCGTGTCACAAGTTGCTCTCTCCGTGCCTTGTGACTCACTCAACCTGACCCTGTCGTCTTCCGGTCTCGACCTCTGCCGGAGTGGGCAGTGTCCGACTGGCCCGGTCCCTTCTTCCCGCACACCTGTCACACTCCTCGACCTCGGCCCCCCTACTGGCGGTGGTTCGGTCGCCTCCCCGTCGCGCCCGAACCGTCACCCCTCGTTCCCACAGGGAACACCGAGTCCCTTAGGAACCTTACTCACTTGTCCCTTGTAGGGTTTCGTTGGTGTCTTCCAGAAGGACGGACTTCTAAATCCGTGTCGACCAACAGTGGTGACGTCTCTTAAATCCACCCTTTACTACCTACCTCGGCTCCAGGTTTTAGGTGCGTGACAAAGACACATCCCGTCGTGCAAGGACTGAAAGATTTCACGCACCCGTTCACCGCTGGTACTATTGTCAGGAGATGGACAGGAGGAAAATACCGGGGTTAGAAAGGTTTTATGTGTCATGTTAAAGGACAAAATGTGTCACGCACGTACGTACGATTCGGTGAAGTCAGTAGGCTGAGACTCTCCGGGGGACCTGACGTCGGATGGTCCGAGGAGACCCGTGCTCTAAGAGTCCGTTCTTATGATCTCACCCAACGGTACGGGGGGAAATCCCTTAGAAGGGATTGGTCCCTAGTTTGGACGAAGAGACTGTACTGGGACGTAACCGTCCACCCAAGAAATGGGGATCGCGGAGGACCCTTCGGGATGAAATACGTTATTACATGTCACAAATATTATATACATATTACATGTCACATATATAATTCCCGAAGGGAGCATCGAGTCTACCACTTCTTAGGCGGACGTTATGCCCTCTGAACCCAAGGTAGGGACCCAACCCTTCTAGGGGACCTCCTCCTGTACCGGTGGGTGAGGACATAAGAACGGACCTCTTAGGGATACCTGTCTCCTCGCTCCGCCCGATGTCAGGTACACCATTCTCAGCCTGTGCTGACTCGATGACTCGTGTGTCGTGTATATATGATACACTTATATCAAATAACCGACTAAGAAACTATAAACTACTGTAACTTCAAGTAATCGAAGTATAAAATCGACTAGTGAAGTAAGGTCTGTAGTCACTACTATCCTTCGTGACTGTCCATCGACTAAAGTGGTCGATGTTCAACGGGACTTAAAATGAAAATAAAATCCTTTTGAGACTACCTCTATTATTTGGAGAAGTCAAGTCAAGTCAAGTGAAGTCAAGTCAACGAGTCAGCACAGGCTGAGAAACGCTGGAGTACCCGACGTCGTACGATCCGAAGGGACAGGTAGTGGTTGAGGGTCTCAAATGAGTTTGAGTACAAGTAACTCATCCACGACGGTAGATTGGTAGAGTAGGAAACAGTAGGTGAAGAGGAGGGCGGAAGTTAGAAAGAAAAGTAGTCCCAGAAAAGTTTAGTCAGTCGAGAAGCGTAGTCCACCGGTTTCCTAACCTCAAAGTCGAAGTCGTAGTCAGGAAACTAAAGAAAACCCTACCTAACCAACCTAGAGGAACGTCAGGTTCCCTGAGAGTTCTCAGGGTTGTGGTGTCAAGTTTTCGTAGTTAAGAAGCGTGAGTCGAAAGAAATATTTGGAGAATGTTTCCAATAAGGCAAGTATATAAGTGTTTCTTCTCCTTCGACGGACATAGTCAGTAGTGAATGACCAATTGCTGAGTGGAGTTAGCCCCAAAACAAAGAAAAGTTTCCACAGGGAAAGAGAGAGTTGGTATGACGTGTCGAGATGGGTACCTTTATGCCTTACTTTCGGTGGGCCAAAGTCGCGTAGACGTCTTAAGCCGTGAGAAATTTAGTGTACTGTTAGAGTCCCTCTATCAGCGTACGTGAGTGTCTAGTCCGTCTTTAACATATGAGGGTCTTATTTGACGACCTCCCACCCTCTTCTAAATAACCTGAAGTTCCTTTTTTCCCTTTTAATGCAATAGTTCACTTCCAAGCGTTGGGTGTTATTTAACCTCTTGCGTCCTGTGCCGGTCGGAGGAGGGGTCCCTCGTCGTCCCGACCGGCTGGGAGGTCTGGAGGTACCAGTGTCCTGGAACTCTTCCGAAGTGTTCCTCCTTTAAGACCCCCATGAAAACCCCGGGTCTTGAACCTTTCTCCAAATGGATTTGAGAGGAGGGACTCCAGACACTAGTAAGGTTTCATTGTCTTCTTTCAACAGTTCGGTTCCCTTGTTAAAGTTGTCCGTGCAGTCACAAGTCCCACCTGGGGTAAGTAACGCTTTAGTGTCCCTGTCTACACGCTACCCCTTAGGTCTCCTGGTCTCGGGACCCTTTGACGCCCTCCGACGACCAATCGTGCGATTAAAGTGTCTGCTCCTTGGGCCTCAGTCGCTGTCTCGGTCCCGATTCCGGTCCAAACCCTACCTGTTAGGACGCACGGGGGTAGAACTACCCGAACTCCGAGAGTCCGACTAAGTCACTCACCTACCTATTCCGGCCGGATTCCCTTTCGTTGTCCTGGGAACAGGTGAGACAGACGCAGGGAAGGGACCCGACGAGTCTCCAGGTGGAAAGATTCCTCGTCAGGACGTCGAGTTGTGGATTCGACAGACGAGAAGTCGACTCACTGTCCGTCCGGTGGACTAAATTAGTCCTCGAAGGATCCGTCCCAAGTACCGAATATTCCCCAGTTGCACGATAGACAGGTCTGTGTGCGTATTATTGTCGAAATTGACAGAATCTCTGTCCTGAGGAATCACTTCCTTAGAGTCCGTAGTAGTGTGGTGTCTCCTTTAGTTAGCTATATCTTTAGTTGACTGTTTTCTGTGTCTTATTATTTATGATATTATACATGTATACCGAAGGGTCCACCGAATCACCGTTCCTTAGACGGACGGTCCCGTCCTCTGTGTCTTCTTTGGTCCAAGTTGGGGACCCAGTCCTTCTAGGGGACCTCTTCCTTCCCCGATGGGTGAGGTCATAGGAACGGACCTCTTAAGGTACCTGTCTCCTCGGACTACCCGATGTCAGGTGCCCCAATGTCTCTCAGTCTGTGCTGACTGACACGTGTGTGTGTGTGTGTGTGTGTGTGTGTGTATAAGTGAGCATATGATGAACGATATCTGGGTATATTACTTAGATAAGACAGGCACCCTTTATACTCTCTGTTATCAGATATTTATATGTTGATAGAATAATTATGTAAATATAAAGGATTGGTATACCACTAAGTTCATATAAAAATATTTATAAAAAAAGTGAATCGTTGCTCAAGATTTATATTTATACTTAGATCTGGGCGTTATAGTATCAAAAAGGAATGCGAACGTTTCATAACGTGAAACTAAGTCGGAACAGGGTCGTCAACATGTCAAACCAATCCTAAAGAGTCCGAACCGTGACGACCGTAAAACCCGACCCAGTAAGAGACGTCGCCCTGACAGAACCCACACCACCCTGTAACTCGTCTAGAAAAACAACACTGTTAATTTTGACACAAGTCTGTGCCGGGTTTTAGACAATCTCCGTCTTAGTGGGGTCTGTCTCTTGGTCACTACATACCTTAAAAGAAAAAAGGGGGTCGAGAGTAATGTGTTTCAGCGGACTTGAAGGAATATCGACAGAAGGGTGGAGATAGGTTAAGATAGGTCTCCCATTTAAGGAGTTACGATTTAATGACAGAGTCTCGTCTTTGTAGGTAGACTCTTGAAATTATAGGAAAACGGTTTAAAGACAGTTTCATAGTAAAAAAAAATTTCAATTTTTGTGTTGAGAGTCTGTTTGTGTGTCACTTGGACACAGTTTCTAAAGAAACAGAATAAATCACTCTGTTGGTCGTCCCACCCCTCCGACCAAGTCTTCCTTCCCTTCTTTACCACGGGGTTTCGTAGCGTTTCTGTGACCTCTCCCTGTAATAAGTTAGTCTGTGTGTTCACTCGAGATTGGAACCCGACGTTAGGAAGGGTTCCGATGGTCGTAGTGAGTAACGAAACACACCCACGCCTAAGAAGGTTCCGACACTTTATGACATTAGTTGTCTAAGCACGTACGACCCAGTCAATTCGCGTAGGATGAGAAACGCTGGGAGCCATGACATCGGGAGGTCCGAGGAGGAGAACGGTACCCTAAGACGTCCGTTCTTATGACCTCACGCAACGATAAAGGAGGAGGTTCCCTAGAAGGGGTGGGCCCCTATCTTGGACACAGAAGACGCCGTAACGTTCACCTGAGAAGAGGTGACTCGGTGTCCCCTGCGAGGTCGGTTGTCGATGACATCCGTTTGGTTTCCATGAACGAGGACTACTCAGTCCACCCAGAATGGACTGATGGCCGGCAAGGACTGCCAAGAAGAGGAGTGCAACGGGAGGACGTCAAAGCATTTCACACGAGAGTAGAGTCGACTGGGTCGAGGGTATTGGCATGGGTCGTACTTACCCATCGAAGAGTTAGAAAGAAAATGATATAAGTTATATATAAGTACACGTGTTCACCATAAGTATGTGTGTGTGTGTGTGTGTTTTATATATATAAAATGATATAAGTTGTGACATAAGTTAGCATACTTATAGAGCAATGAAAAGGGGGGAAATAAAGTGACGGAAACTTCGGTTTATCAAAGTGTATGACCGGTAGGTACTAGATTAAACACACAAGTCCAGGAAACAGGTAAGAGGAAAATCTCTCCAGTTGAACAAGAGTAAGCAAACGTTAGGTAGTTAATACACAAAGAAAATTTACAATCTCTATACAAAGATTTACGAGGAAACGGAAAAACAAAACAAAAAGAAATAACGTCTTTACAGACATCCCCGAAGGGACCACCAAGTCACCATTTCTCAGGCGGACAGTCACTTCCTCTGCGTTCAAGCTAGAGATCAGGTCCTTCTAGGGTATCCGGAGTCTCGTTGATTAGGACACACTGCGTCGATGACTCGGACAAGAGATCTCGGTCCTCGACTTCGACGACGTCGGGTACTCGGGACCTCAGACACGAGGTGACGTTACTTTCGGGTGCGGGAGGTGCTCTCTCATCGGAGACGAGGTGCTTTGACCTCTTTTCGGGACCGTCCTTGGTTCCGGGGCGTGTCTGTCTTCGTTTCTTTAAATTTTTTTTGTAATATTTCTCTACATACATATTCACCTAACTAGTCATAAAAAGAATACTAAATTGAGACCCTAATACAACTTTGTAGGAAAGAATTTACGCCTATTTTATGTCAATGGGAATCATGGGTGACCGAGACACAGACCTAAGTTGGTTGTCACCTAGTTTTTATTAACCCTGTTTATCAGGTCTTTCGAGGACTTTCGTTTTGAACTTAAACGGCGTGTGCGTGATGTTGTGAAGTGTATCGTAAACCAACATAAACGTTGCTAAAAGTATCTTAAATGTAACGTAATTCATTGTGTTCATTGGATCTTTACTAAATTTCATATCCCTATATATACGGACTCTCTCTTTCATAATCAGTGAGTCAACACAAACTGAGAAACGTTGTGGTACTTGACATGGGACGGTCTGAGGGGACAGGTACCTTAAGAGGTCCGTTCTTATGACCTCACCTAACGGAAAGAGAAGAGGTCCCCTAGAAGGGGCGGGTCCCGGAGGGTGCAACGTCCGTGTAAGAAATGGAACACTCGGTGGTCCCGTACACGGGTCCAATATATGTTTACGACACGGTTAAATTCATGTTTATGACACGGCTAAAGTATATTTTCTGAACTTGTAGTCACTTCAAATGATCGTTCTTTTTTATCAGGCTCTTATTTTAATACCAAGTAGACTGAGGCAAAGTATTCCTGACAGTATTCATAGCAGTATCTATAAGAGTGTTATTAGGAGTCTTCCTAAACGTACCCTACCTCCCACAGGACCTTGGTCATTGGTTTCCCACATCGCCCTGTCGACATAAATAGACACGAAAGAAAGTTTTGTAGATCGTCAATAATAAAATATAAATTTAAACATAAGATGAATGTCAAGTAATATTTTATCCTACTCTCAACCTCTATATTCTAAAGAAGGGGTTACTCAATCGGTCTAAAGAACTGAGGTCAAGTCAAGTCAGCGAGTCAGTACAGGCTGAGAAGCACTGGGGTACCTGGCGTCGTGCGGTCAGGAGGGACAGGTAGTGGTTGAGGACCTCAAGTGAGTTTGAGTACAGGTAGTTCTGACACTACGGTAGGTCGGTAGAGTAGGAGACGACAGGGGAAGAACTGAGATCTTTGACATTGTTAAGTAAAAGACTTCCAGGATAACGAGCATACACTTCGGGGACCTGTCCTCCCGGACACAGACCTGACAGACAAGACCGGAGATCTAGACGGACGCAGAACCGGGGTCTGGTATCCTGTCTTTAGTGACAACTATATATTATCTGAAGGAATAGACCGTCCCATCCAGAGTAAACTTTATAGTTTTGCAAATAAACATTTACTATCTGACAGATGAACATATCCTAAATCCATTCATTTTCTCGTAAGAAATCAAAAAAAAGATTCCTGTCACTAAAAAGTAAAAGAATAGTTCGATAAAAGGGTAATCTTTCTATAAAAGTGAAGAATCACTTTAAAGAAGGACACGTTATATTCCGTTACTTGGGACAGAATTGACAAGAATGGTTTCGAGGGAAGGGAGACGGAATAACAGACTCTTACAAATCCAAGTTCCAGTACCACACTAGTGAGTCAGTACAGACCGAGAAACGTTGGAATACTTGACATCGGACCGGTCTGAGGAGGTGGGTACTTTAAGAGGTCCGTTTCTATGACCGGACCCAACGATACGGGAGGAGGTCTCCTAGAAGAGGTGGGTCCCTGACTTGTGTCTAGAGGACTTAACGTCCGTCCAAGAAATAACAGACTCGGGGGTTCGAAATTCTAGTACCCCTCTACAGGTTTTAGACCGGTTCAGTTCCGGGGACCCGTTTCCTTCCACATCTGGGAGTGTGTAGGTGCTAGTGTGTGTCGTACTGCCCTAACGTGTGTTGTGTCTCACACACGTAGAAACACATAATGAAGAAACGGAAATAATTAGAGACTTGTGCAAAAAAAGTGTGACCCGAGGAGGGGGGAGGGGGGATTAAATAGACTCACCGACCTCCTTTCCCGAAAGACCTCGTCTTCCCAACCTTCCACGGACCAATTTATTTAGTGCAGCTCGTGTAAGGAAGTATCGGTCTGAAGAGTCCCGAAAATTAGACGCTTGTAGGACACTGAGAGGCTCTCGTACTACCAGTCGTCGCAACCGTGGAAGAGGTTCGCTATCGGTAGTCGTGCGGACACTTGTGGTCGAAAGATTACGACGGGTCCGTTTGGATCAGAGGGCTATGGTATTAAAAAGTTCGTTTTGACATTTTCTTTTACTTTACTATAGAGGTTCTCACTTTTACTTTTGTGCACATTAATTGCTACGAGTAACTGTTCTTCCACTGTCCTAGGGGAGATAGAACCTCCGTCAAAGGTCAGAAGGCTCACTCGAGACACGTAAGAGACCCGCCGGGGGACGAGAGGGGGTTCCCCCGACCTCCTGTCCTCGGCAGTAGGCAGAGACGACTCCAGCAACTGTAGGACGTCGACACACCACCCCCGGACGGGCCCTCAGCCGTAGACTTGTAGTGGGTCGTCTAAGGCAGTCAAAAGGAAACGACACATTTCAGTGGTTTTCGACGACCTTTCTTTCACTTTTACATCAGTGAGTCAGCACAGGATGAGGCGCTGGGGCACCTGACATCGGGCGGTCCGAGGAGACAGGTACCCTAAGAGACCCACTCTTATAGTCTCACCCAACGGTAAAGGACAAGGTCCCCTAGAAGGGCTGGGTCCCTAACTTGGGCCTAGAGGACGAAACGTCCGTCTAAGAAATGACACAATCAAGCATTAAAAAGTCAAGTCTCCCGGGAAGAGACGAGTCCCAGGGTGGACCCCTTTAACCCGACAACCGACCCGAAGGAAGGAAAGGTCTCCGAGTCCCTTCTAATACTAAGGTTCAGGACGTCCGACAACCACCTTCAGCAAAGGAATGCCGACATCCTGACTCCTGAGACCCAGGGTCTTCGGTAGGTGTGAGGGACGGTAGACTTTAGGGGAAGGTAGAAGTTTCGGTCGTCGTCTCCCTGGGGGAGTGCACGCAGGGGGACTACGAAGGTTAGAGAAAGAATTCCTTCTTTGAATAGGGAACATACCCGACTGGACTAATCCAGTCCGAGTGGGACCTATTAGAGGTCTAGAACTTCAGGCAAATAAAACCTGGACTTAAGGTAGTTGTTCGAGGTCAGTGTCGTCGTGGATCCAATGACAAACTCATTGACCCTCGGATACACACAGGTGGTGTCCCAACCCCCCGACGCCACCCTTGGACCCCGACAAAGTCTCGATGGAGGAGCGAGTAACGGAAAATAACGGTTCTGAAGCCCGAAGGGTCCACCGAGTCACCATTTCTTAGGTGGACGGTTGCGTCCTCTACAGCTTCTGCACACAAACGAGGGACCCAGTCCTTCGAGAGACCTCTTTCTTTACCCTTGAATGAGGTCATAAGAACGGACCCTTTACGGTACCTGTCTCTTCGGGAACCGATGTCAGGGACCCCCAGTGTTTCTCGGTCTGTGTGGACTCGTACGTGTGTGGACCTAACGTGACCGAAATCTGTAAAAACACGGTGACTCTACAGGGCACACACCGACCCTTCTATTTTTACTCAGTCCTCTCTGAACCCACGGACACACACACGACTCAACGCGGGCTAAGAAACACTGGGGTACCTAACATAGGGTGGTCCGAGGAGACAGGTCCCCTAAGAGGTTCGTTCTTATGATCTCCCCCAACAGTACGGGAGGAGATCCCTTAGAAGGGTTGGGTTCCTAGCTCAGGTGCCGGGGTCGTAACCGTCTGTCTAAGAAATGGTGACTTGGTGTACCCTTCGGAAACGAGAACCGATCCCCATCATCTTACCTGTCCTTTGGGTCTCTCGGCGGGTTCTCCGACTACGACTGTAAAACCGTCCCAAGACGGGCAAAGACCGTTCCAGCGTAAGGGGTGTCGACAAACCGGGACAACAAGACCCCTACCTTTCTTAGCCACACCCCCGGGGCTCCAACGGAAAAGAGACTTACGAAATTAGTGTCAGATAAAATTCAAAGTGACAATAAACACCAACTGCTTGTACGAGTTATGTAACCCCGACTACATTATTAATTGTCGGTACCTGACTACAGGTCCCACGACTGCGTTAAGTACAAAACGAACGGGAGTCACTACCAACCTTTCTTTCGTGGGTGGGGTTGGGGGGTTGGTCTCTGAACGATTGGACTCTTCGTAGGGTACGAGGTGGGACGAAAAGAGGGGTCCGATTTGGACTAGAGGAAATAACTCAAGACCTGGAGTTCAATCACTTTCAGTGAACCATTTCAAAAGTGTTTTAGATCGTTCACTTTCGAAAATCAGTTTGGTCCGAGGCACCCCAACCACTAGCCGACCATCCTCGAGGGGTGAGAGTCGGTCACAACCCCCCTCTCAAGACTGGGGCCTCCTACGGTGTAGTGACAGGGGGGAGGGAAGCGGAAGTGTGGTTCGAGGAGAGACGTCCTAGGCAGTCGAAGGAGCAGTCGACCACCTTCGACGGCAAAGGGTGAAGACGTGCTCTGTTCGACCCGAAGACACCTCTTCTGCTCTGCTCGGGCCGAAGTGCCACAGGAGACGAGGTCCCGAGGGGCAGGACCGGTCGGGGAGGGAAGACTACAGTCACCACGCTACTCTGACGTCTGCCCAGCCCGAGAAGGCGAGTTCGTCCTGAGTGATTACAGAACCTCGACGGACCAAAATTAAAAGGTGGTGGAGGGTTAAGAGACAAATCCTCACAACTTTCGGTTCGAGTAAGTAACAAAGGCGGTAAATGACCACTGGCTTCGCCAAAGTGCTAGTAGAATACTCCTCCTCTTTCCTTATGTCTGTCCCTTCTTGACGTCCCACTACTCTTTCTCGCTAAGATTCGGACCTTCTCTTTACGTTCTATTATTTTCACCTTAACTTTTGTAGTCGGATATGTTAGTGGGATCACGACCCGAACGAATTACCCCCCTTAGATTTAAATAGAGCAACGACTCTCAGGTGACACTCTTTATGTCAAATCCCTTTTGACCCCCCGTGAGGTCCTAAAGAGTTGTTAAAATAGGTCGTCAAACTTTGTACCCTTCGTCTCACACCCCCACCAAATTCCCCGAAGTCGGCAGGGGAACGACGATTTCTTTGCAAGGTCGACGTCCTGTCCGACAACCCCAGACACGACTCACCGGACATCCTGAACGGGTCAGAAACGACTGGCTCTTTCGTCTTCGCAAGGACCTGGTGGAGACTACGCCACAGAACAGGGCAGGTGTCTGAAGAATAAGGTCTCCTCTCCTATGACCGAGTCCTCAGTCAGTGACGTCCGAGAAGGGACGAACAAAATGGGAAATGACGGGTGCACCCATAGGGCCCCCGTAGAGTAGGTCCGGTGGACTCGTGTCGACCTTGGAACGGGAAGGGCCGGCTGTCGAGAGGAGCGACGTCTGGACTGGGGTCCTCCACAAGTACCCAGTGCACACAGGAGTCGAGGTTACTGTCCTGTCGGAGAGCCGAGGGGGAGAAAATAGAGAAGAAGACTGGTCCGACGAAGAGGAGGGGCGGGGGGTTCAGGGGCGTAGAGACGACAGAAAAAACGGGGGACTCTGGACCACGGGAGTCTCCACGGGTTCCTCCTTCGAACTTTGGAGTTATTACAGTACAAGGTGGGGACGAGTGTCGGGCCGTTGCCGGGGGGTACGACGAACTTTCCTTTATAAGGCCACCGCCCTCCCGGACGCACGAACCTGCGGACGACTCTGGTGTCCGAGGGAAAGACAAGTGTCCGACCCGACCCAGGGTGGGGTGGACGCCTGCAAAGGTCCGGGGTCGGAGGTGGTCGTCGAGGAAGGACGTCTGGTGGGGCTCCCGTGTCCACAGACAAGTTCACAAAGGAGAGGTCCCTCCGAGGAAGGGTGGTGACGGACACACACACCCCCTCGGACGTCCCCGAGGGTCCCTTCCACCGTAGATCAGACCATGTCCACCAGGACGTCTCCAAGCCACTCTTTTACCATTCATGGAAGGGACTACACACATAGACACGAGCGAGTCAGTACAGGCTAAGAAACTCCGGGGTACCTGACATCGGGTCGTCCGAGGAGACGGGTACCCTAAAGGGTCCGTTCTTGTGACCCCACCCGCCGGTGCGGGAGGAGGTCCCCCAGGGGGGCTGGGTCCCTGGTTTCGGTACATAAGACGTGACAGTCCGTCTCAGAAATGGTGATCGTGGTGGACCCTTCGGAAAAGTGAAGGGACTATGTCAGTCCTTCAAATCGGTGAGTTCGGACTTGAGTCCATCCAAAAGTAAGGGATCATGGGTACGTGCGTTCTCTAGACCTCGACACAACAGGTCACACCATCGGCGGCCCGTGCAAACCGATGACTTTGTATTTGAATTTAGTCAATTGTATTTTATGTTAAAGGTGAGTAGAAGAACCCGAAGAGACCACCGAGTCTACCATTTCTTGGACGGACGATACGTCCTCCTCTGGACCCAAGCTAAAGACCCAACCCTTCTAAGGGACCTCTTCTTTTTCCGTTGGGTAAGGTTATAAGGACAGACCTCTGAGGGTACCTGTCCCCTCGGACCGCCCGATGTCAGGTACCCCAGTGTTTCGAGTCGGCCTGTCCTGACTCGCTGATTGTGTGTATTGTGTGTGTGTGTGTGTGTGTGTGTGTGTGTGTGTGTGTCAATTTATAAGTCAAGGAGGTGGTGTGACACGTGTAAAGTCTGTGAGACAGTAGTGTACACCGATCACCAACGGATAACACCTGATTTGCCAAAGGAAGGAGGAACGTGTGACGGGGGGGGTGGGGGTGGTGGTCAAGTGCACAACTTCAGGATTGGGTGACCCCACCATAAAACTCCACTAATACATCTCTGCTCCAGTAGTCCCACCCCGGGGACACTACCCTAATCACAGGAACATTCTCCTCCTTCTCTTAAGGAGAAGTTCTTCAAGTCTCAGGTGGTCCCGTCCTGTCTACCCACCTACGGTAGATTAATCGGGACTCTCTACAACCGTGTCCACGACTCCTGAACTCGACACGGGTTTAGGGCTCCTGCGTCTCCAGTGTCTCTAGGACGGGAACGACTGAGACTCGGTTCAAAAGTTCTTACTCGTCCTCGACAGTCCATTCTGACTCGCACCTTTGCTCCCCGATTGTAATGGCTCACAGGACCTTCGTTTACATTTGTAGCTCCCGGAGTCCTCCCGCACGTTTCGGGACTTAAGACGCAAACGACGGAGAGCAGGAGAGGGGTGAAGGAATTTCCCTTTCTCGTCCTACGAAAACAAGAAACCGCTCTAGCTGCATAAGTCTACCAAGGACTAAATGCTATCTACCAAACTGGATACTAAAAAGCTGACATACTACCGTGTTTTACAGAGATACAAGTCATCCTTGGTGTGAAGCTTGAACCTAGAGAAGGGACCGACCACTATGTACAGCGTCATGAGAGAACACTCCGACCAGTCGCAGAAGCTCAGTATCGACGGTCAATTGGGTTTTTAGTACTGCCAGCTGCACTATGTAACTGTTGGTAGGACACGAGTCTATCGAAGGTCGTGTCACGATTATTAATGGACTCTACCAGGTGTGAAGTAATATTTTATCGGAAACGCAATCTACTAAAAAGTGTTGGTAGAAAATTGCATGCACTAGACGAGTACAAATTCCATCCGATCCGATTCGATACAAACCATCTCTCCTCTTCCCCCGCTGTCTCCTACTCTACCAACCTACCGTAGTGGCTAACATACCTGTGCTCAGACTCGTTCGAGACCCTCTATCACTTCCTGTTCCTTCGGACCACGAGACATCAGGTATCTCACCGTTTTTCAGCCTGTTCTACCTTTGTCGGATCGTGTACACACTCACCCCACCGTTCGCCCACCCTCGGTAGACTTACATCCACGAGGAACCTTTGACGTCTTCTTCCTCCTTCCCCGTACTGTCCAGTCTCTGCGGCTTCGGCGAGTGGGTCTCTTGCCCGAGACATGGGTCGAGGGTCTCCACAGGCACGACGGGTGTCCCTTTGGTCCCGTCACGTCGCCCGAACACGTTTCGTCTCCCGAAGAGGAACGGGTCAGACACACGTCGAAAGGGTCGGGACACCTTCGCCGAGACGACGGTGAGGAACAACCCGACCTCTGCTATGCTGTCGACCCGAAGTACCCCTCCTTTACAACCGTCACTGTGGTTGAAATTTAACTATAATTACAGTCCCAACGAAAAATATCAAAGGGACTTCTTAAATCGTTGTTATCTGTACTTCCGTTCGAAGCGCCATGGACTTGAGCTTAGTTCGAACGTAAAAAGCTTGTGCATAAATTAAACCAAAACCGTGTCTCAGGGACAAAAGAACCCAAAATGTAGTAATACTCCAACGTACCTATGTGAGATTGTTTTGTAGTAGATATTAGTTTACTCCGAGTGTCTTCTTGTTTTACGTACGGTTAAGGCTGATTAGAAGCGGAAATACCCTTATCGATAAACGATAGTTACTAATCGGTTCGTAGACACAGTTGTGAAGGACTCGACGTCTATCTCTGTAACAATTAGTGGTGTAAATGTCACTATAAAGATCGAGGTATCTCCCCCTTTACGAGTAGTGTTTGTTTACAGAGTTGATTGGAGAAGCCTCATTTTAGATGAGAGGATTAATGAATACCATTAATTTTCTGTGTCTGTAAACGTACCCTACGTATATGCACACACACACACACACACACACAATTCGTTTATCTAAAACAAAACAAAGTGTGATTTGAAAGATTCTTTTACTGGAGATCAGTGAGAATGCCCCAGCAGAATCCCCATTTTATAAAAGAAAAGGTGTGACGTGTCTCCGTTTACCAGAGTTGATGGGGAGATTGGGTCCGAAGTAAGTCGTAAAAGACGAAACTTTTCTCACGAGAAACTCCTACCAAATACCCTAATTACTACTGTTTTTAAGGTTATTAACTTAAGTAACATGTTGTCAGTTGTAGACGTGAAGTAGAGAGGTGTCTATGCGTCGTCGAGAGTCACAAACGACACTCCTCACACAAAGAGGACCACTAGTGTTTGTGTGTCGACGGTCTGTTTCGAAGGGTGGCTTCGAATACGAACCCTGACACTCCCACCCCCCGTGACACACTTGGTATCGACCCCGTCTGACAACGAGTCAGCGATTTCAACACAGGTTGAGACGCTGGGATGTCTCACGTCGTGTGGTCCGAAGGGACAGGACGTGATACAGGACCTCAAACGAGTCTGAGTACAGGGAACTCGACCACTACGGTAGGTCGGTAGAGTAGGAGGACGGGAGTCAGAAAGGGTGGTAGTCCCAGAAAAGGTCACTCAATCAAGAAGGGTAGTCCACCGGTTTCATAACCTCGAAGTCGAAGTCGGAGTCAGGAAGGTTACCTATAAGTCCCAACTAAAGGAAATCCTAACCGACCAAACTAGAGGAACGTTAGGCTCCCTGAGAGTTCTCAGACCCTCGACGGAAGACACGTGCTGAAGTGGAGGACGACTCCGACATGAGACGGCCACTAGATACACAGGTACACACTGTAGGACAGGTACGCACACTAGACAAGACAGGTGACACTGCAGGCAATGACAGCAGGAAAGCGTCTCAACTGTGACGTCCTTCCACACCGCTCTCTAGACTCGTACACCCGTCGACCTGATGAAAGAGTCTAAATCTTCGTCAGTGTAGGTCACTACCTTTCCGTCCTACACGACGGACCGAAGCACCCGCTCGGACTACAGAGAGGAGAGACAAAAGGACGCGGTCTCTTAAGGTACGGTTCCCGCCGCTAAAGATTCGGTAGACGTAGCTGACTTTCACGGGCAACTACACCTGAATCGTCGACAGACAAAACAGTCGACGTGGGAGACGTCCGGACCCTCCGGAGGGGTTGGGAGGGTCCTCCAGTTGAGCTTTTGAGAACTCAGTAGCCTAGTTGAGAGAAATTTGGATCTCTGTTTAAGGACCTCAAATTATTTTACTTCAAAATTTATTTTACTCAAAAAGAAGAATTTACAGACAGGCATAACTTAAACCGAAGGAGAATTCTGGGACTTGACACCCACCCTCTCTTCCCCTACCTCTCTCTCCTCGAGAACGGTAAGGTCGGAGGCTCAGGTCACCCAGAAAACTTAATTGTCACGGTTACCCTGCCTTAGGTCAAAGTCTAAACTGGAGTGAGACCTGTTCGTCAGAACGAAGAAGTTCAGACGGAAAAACAAACCATTTTCAAGTGGATACTCCGTGAAACACACACACACACACACACACACACACACAGACTAAGAAAAGCTGGGGTACCCCGCATCGGACGGTCCGAGAAGACAGGTACCCTAACAGGTCCGTTCTTACGACCTCATCCAACGGTAAAGAAAGAGGTCCCCTAGAAAGGTTGGGTCCCTAACTTGGACCCCGAGGACGTAACGTCCGCCTAAGAAATGGTGACTCGGTGGACGTTTGGGGTGTTCCATGTAATAGTACTTCATTTTGGTCGCCTTCGGTGAGTTTATGAAGAGCCGTCTCAGACGGCTTCCGAACGTTCAGAGAAGGGTTTGGCCAAGAAGGACGAACCCTCTTAAGTGAATCCGACTTTAGTAGAATAAAGGTTGACCCCAAGTCGAGGACGGTAGAGTTCCAGTCTCTCGAGAATCGGGTTGAGAGACCCAAAAGGGGGAAACCCAAGTAATTTTTGCTAATCCAAAAAGACTAAACAGCGTAAATTGGTCCTTTTGGTAAGGGAAATGACTTTTGACTGTCGTCTCCACTGACCAAAGATAAAAGAAAGTTTGAACCACTTAGACCTTCGGTCCTCTGTGCCGACTCACTGGAGGCCGGAGAACGGGCCTGCTGAGGGGAGGCGTCGTGCTCGCGGCCTTCACGGACGGAGGGACGGAGCCTTGCGTTCACGCCTTGCGTCCGCGCTTCGTCTTCGAGCCGGGTCGTAGAGCGCCTTCGTCCGCACACTCAGCCGTGGCTTTACCGTTCCTCTGTCCTCACACTGCCCTGTCCCTCGAGCCCACGAGTCTATCCAAAGGGACTCTGCCCGCGTGAACGACAACAAGAGTTACTACAGTAGTGGGCAGTGTAGCGGGGGCGACCGCCCTGAGGACGGGGGTCAACATAAACACTGAAGTGACCTACGAGTGACCCGTCGTCGGGAAGGGGTAGTCAGACATCCTTCCTGCCCCGGGACGCAGTTTCGCGGGGGGAGTAACTGAGTATGGTGGGTGAAGGCGAGATGAACCCAAGAGTGTTCTACTTGGCGCCTGCGGATGTAGATCGTAAGAAAATCTTATGTCTGAACAATAACGAAACTTTAAGAAAGAAACCTTTTACGATAAATAACGATTGTTTGACCACCCGTATTCTTTTGTGTCATAAAAAAATCTAATTAATTAAATAAATTAACCTCCGATTAATGAAATGTTATAAAACCGCCAAAAACGACACGTAACTGTACTTAGTCGGTACCCACAGGTACACCGGGGTAGGACTTGGGGGAGGGTGGAGGGGGGGTAGGGTAGGGAGACCCAATAGGGTCACGTGGTCGGGACTCGTGGGACATAGTACGTAGTTTGGACCCGACCGCTAGACAAAGTGTTTGCTATTATATGTACAAAGTCACGACAAGAGAGTTTAGTAGGGTGGGAGCGGAAGAGGGTGTCTCAGGTTTTCAGACAAGAAATGTAGACACAGAGAAAACGACAGAACGCATGTCCCAGTAGTAATGGTAGAAAGATTCAAGGTACATATACGCAATCATATGACATAACCACAAAAAGAAAGACTGAATGAAGTGAGACATATTACCCGAGGTCAAAGTAGGTGGAGTAATCTTGACTAAGTTTACGGAAGAAAAATTACCGACTCATTATGAGGTAACACATATACATGGTGTCGAAAGAATAGGTAAGTAGACGGCTACCTGTAGATCCAACGAAGGCACAGGACCGATAACATTTGTCACGACGCTACTTGTAACCTCATGTGCACAGAGAAAGTTAAGACCAAAGGTGTCATAAGAAAGAACGGCTTGTACACCCAAGTAAAGTTGAACACCGTCCTTACATGTAATGAGCGAAACTTACTTGGCTCTGCCGGGACGGTAAAAATTTCCACTCCTTTGAAAGTAAGCCTGAGTCAATCGATACTATCTTTGTATTTTACTCTCAAATAAGAGAACTCACAGGTTATTCTTAAGTCAATGAAACCCTCTAATATAAATTTCGGAACCCTGAAACCTCTTCGGACCCCACTCGACCAACTCCCGTCCACGGACAGACCCTCCCCGCACAACTCGACTGCCGACTCTTTGCTTCCTAACTTCTCCGCCTCCCCCACCCCACCCATAGACTCCCCCCGTTTCTCGTAGGTAGCACAGACACAGGTGACACGCAGCTGGGACTACAGACAGTCGTGGGCGAGTCCTCAGTCGGACTCCCCGGGACCGGCCAGGAGGTCAGGGTGTACGGCGGGACGACACCAGGGCGTCCCAGAGGTCCCAGGGTCCCGCTAAATCGACGAAGACAGGACCCGTAGGAGTCCGACGGGTCCACCGTTGTCCCATTTCTTGGACGGAAGGCTACGTCCTTTACGTTCTCTTACGCCCAAGGCACGGAGCCAGCCCTTCTAGGGGACCTCTTCCTTTACTGCTGGGTGAGGTCAAAAGAACGGACCTCTGAGGCTTCCTACCTCCTCGGACCGCCCGATGTCAGGTACCCCAGTGTTTCTCAGTCTGTGCTGACTGCTGCCTCGTGTGTCGTTTGTCGTTTGTCGAGGACCCGCAGGAGTGGGACCGCTGCGGGCTCCCGGGTCTGGGCCCGGCGAGAGAGGGCGTACGACACACGTCGTGCGCCGGGCAAGAGACACGAGTGGCGAGGCGTAGAGACGAAGAGGAGACCCGACTCGACACTTCGGGGTCAGAGACCCACGGGAACGTAGACGATCTCTCTCATTGTGTATCATCCACGAACCGTCTGGAGTCGATTCCCCTACCTTCCTTAGGGGTGTCCTACGGTGGAGCAACTCAGAGTCCGAGAGTGCACCACCTCTCTACACTCGTGTTCATAGGGTCTCTTTTGGAACAACTCTACTCCTTGAGCCGCAGAGTAATTAGGGAAGAACTTTTATTGGCTCACAAAATTTTGAGTGACTAAAAGGGTTGGTAAAGGAAAATAATCCGAGAAGAAGACTCTACCGTTGTACTGAGTGAAGACCTGTCTTCGCTAGGTGGGGAAGGAGACGATTGAAAACAGGGGGTGGGGGTAGTTCCCGGGACCGAAGAAAAGTGGAGCACAGAAGAAAGGAGGGGTTCATGTCCTGACGAACGTAGACGGGTGAGCCGGAGAGGGACACTAAAAGGAGAAAGAGAAGGTGGGTCAGGAGAGGGAGAGGGGAGGGTGTGGGTGTTTGTGAGTGTAGGGAGAGGGGACGTGAATCCGGCCGAGGTGTGAGAGTCCGATCGTGAGGGGACAACGTCGACCTCTCTCGGCCGAGTATCAAACCCTCTCATCCAGTGGCACCGAACAGATATGTCGACCCGAAGACCGTCCCGGGGCCTTGGTGATTAGGGTGGGGAATACCACCTCGGGTGTCAAATCCGAGTATAGGTAAAAGGTCCGTACGAGTGGTAGGATCTTTGTACTGCGTAAGTGTTAGTTCGGGTTTGTGTTCAGTGGATCGAGACATTGGGTCGTGGGTGAAGGTTTACAGAAGGACGTCCAAGACATTGGGACCACCCCCGGGACCTGAGTAACTTTTCTGGGAATATCCACCGCCCTCACCGACGGAACATTGGTACTATTGGTCACTACTACTCCGGACCCTGAGCTCGCACCGACTCACGTACCCCGGCAAGAACCCTACTACCCATCGCGGACGGTGAAACCCCGTCTCCTCGGACCGTACGACCGGAGAAAGACCGGTGTGAAAAACTACCGTGATCTGTGTGGATTATACCTTACACTACCCACTTTGTCCCGGACCTCTAACCCAGGTTTGGGCTTCTTACAGGTTCCGCACGGTCTTCCCTCAACCCCTAATCCATTATCCCTCCCCTTCCCCGATCAGGTCCTGACCTGAGAGACAGGTAGACGCCAGTGGTTGTCAGTACCAACCGACTCCAGCTACACCTCTGTTCCGGTCTCGACAGTTTTACTGTAGAGACGAACTTGTGTCTGGTGCATCCGCACCCCACAGGCTCGTCTTCGACTGAAAGTTCGATCACATCCTAAGTGTCCCAGTTGGTCAACGGGTTCCAGTGTCTCTTGCCCTGGGCAGAGGTTCGAGGGAAGGAAAGTTCGTCGGAAAAAGGGTGAAAATTTTTTATAAATAAATAAACCGGGGACCAAAATGAACACCGTGAGACCAAGAAAAAAAAAAAAAAAGGAATTAAAACCGTACGTCCCATAAATCGACACCGTACACCTTAGATCAAAGGGTTGGTCCCTGACTTGGGTCCGGGGGACGTGACCCTCCTGTCTCAGAGTCGGTGACCTGTTGGTCCCTTCAGGGGGATAAAAAAAAAAAATAACGGTGTCACGTCTGTCCACTCGGACTACGTTCCCGGTGCGACCGACACGGAGATGCGCAAAGTGTCGACGGGGGGTAGTCAGAACCGACCCCGACACTGTGTCAAAACACCAACAACCTTTGAAATGTAAGGTCCCAGGGAATCTTCTTTTCTTGTTGAGTAAACGTCGTGGACTCGTGTCGCTTGTCCGTTAATCGGTTTGTGAGAACACAGACTCGTCTACACACGTCCTCCTAGACGAATTACGAGGGCCCTGGGGGAGGAGACGGAGAGGTCAGACAGTCGAGTCTTCGACGGGACAAGAAAGGGTTCACGTAGACCTACCGGGAGATCCAATCGGGTCCCCACCTTTGGACCAGTAGATCCTTTACGACTCAGAAAGGACTCCCAAAGACTCGTCCTTAAGGGGTCCGACCTCCGACTCGGTGTCCTCGGTTGCCGTGAGGCCCACGGTCCGAAGGACGGGAAGCCTCCTTGTCCGACCCGAGCGTCACCGGGTCACTCTCTTCGTTCCTACTTCAGGACTTTGACTCCTTCGCCCCGTCGTAAATATAGACCCCTAGTTGCGGGAGACCCCAAGTCTTGGTGGTGAGGTGAAAGCCTCCAACTGACAAACTGAGAACGAACCTAAGGTAACTAGTTAATTAACTAAAAAAATTTTTAACTACAAAACGAATGCGAGTAATCTCAGTTCGAAAGACAAAAAACGGTGGTTTCCTCAAGATAAATTGATTCTCTAAAGTTAATATCTGAGATTCGTGAGTGATTTCTCTTGAGAGAAGTGTCTTATCTTTATTTGGGTTATCTTCAGTTGAAGGAACAAAATCCATATTTTTGTCCATCTTTTCACCGTCTAGGGTCCGAACCTAGTCTCTTTCATCTTCTACTTGAACCCTGTATAATGATACAGTCTTTTGTTCTTTTTACCACTTTTTTTTTACTCCACCCAGAACCATGTTCCTGTGTCTCGTCTACGGCGTCCTTCCTCCAGAGTCGTCTTTGCAGACCCAGTCAAAAGTGAGATTGTTGTAACTCCTACCACTACTCAAAAACGTTTTTAGGGGCACAGGTACAGTTGTTATTAACAACAAATCAAAGATTCGGAACAGACGGAGAAACTTTGGGGTACCTGACGTCGCACGGTCCGAGGAGACAGGTACCTTAAGAGGTCCGTTCCTATGACGTCCCGATACAGGAAGGGGTCCCCGTAGAAGAGCTGGGTCCTTAGGTTGGATGCAGAGGAAGAACCGTCCATCTAAGAAATGGTGACTCGGTGGTCCGGTAGTGGGCTCTTATTTGGCTATGTGTTTTATTCTTCGCCCCTTCCTACTCGAGAGTGGACGACACCGTACTGGCACGTCGACTACTTCATCTCCCTCCCGACCTGACTCCCCAGAAGTGAGCCACCGGTAGGGACATGTCTCGCCGGGTCCGTTCCAGTAGTCACTACGAGTCCCGCAGTAGTCACTACGAGTCCCGCAGTAGTCACTACGAGTCTAGAGTCCCCGCCCCTACCTAAACCTACTCCTCGTCCTGCGACCGTACAGAATTACACGGAAGAGTGTTAATGGAACAAGTTTTAGTCCCTTTTCGATCATTGATGCCTCACTCTTTACCCTGGTGTGTTAGTGAACGACTCGTTTGTCGGAGCCGCAGCTCCCGTCTGGTGTGGGACGCGACACCCACACTGCGTACTATAAGTCGTAGGGGGAGTTCCTCGTGCCGGGTCGAGGCTGCCGGGTCGAGATACACTCGTTAGTGACCGTTTGTCAGGGAAGTTCGTTCTGCCCATCCTAAGACCTGACAGAATCCACTTTCCCCTAGCCTTCTGCCCTATTGGCCTACGTCCTTTACCAGGATCTTGACTGAGGAAATGACCTCCCCCCTTTACGTATTCCCTGTAATGTCATTCCGGGGACGTATTCTCGAAGTTCAACGTTTGAAAGTTTCTACGCTCTCGCGGGACACATGGTCGACGACATGACGAGATGACATGAAAAGTTCCGTGACATACATCTAATTTTACAAACGGAGTAAAAAACACAAACAAAAAATACATAATAAATACACTTTTTTTTAATATTTGGATAATGTCATGTTATGATATACCGGAACACAATAAAACATGGACCCGATTTAAATAACCTGAATGTTTGTTTGCATGATAGTCTTACCTTGAGTAATCACACGCCCCCTGAATGACATATCCTAATTAACAGTTTTAATTTTATGTCTATTACCCGATCTACTTCGTTAACGTAGGTACAATTTAAATGACGTCAACTATTAACACGGTGTCAATGTGTTTTCGTGTGGGTAATAATCCCCATTCTTTGATCAGAGTCTACCAAGTCTCTTATAATATAATTATACATGTGTATATAAAGTCTCTTCCGCTACTGTGGGGTGAGGTCATGAGAACGGACCTTTTAGGGTACCTGCCTCCTCGGACCACCCGACGTCAGGTACCCCAGCGCTTCTCAGCCTGTGTTGCTTCACTGAAGTGAAAGTGAAAAGTGAAAGTAGGTGACCTCTTCCTTTACCGTCGGGTGAGGTCACAAGAACGGACCTCTTAGGGTCCCTGCCCCTTGGACCACCCGACGGCAGATACCCCAGCGTGTCTCAGCCTGTGCTGACTGCGCTGAATCGTCGTCGTCGTCGTCGTCGTCGTCGTCGTTGTCGTTGTGTGTACAAATCTGTCTCTCTCTTATTTACGCTTTCGTCTGCCCCTTTCTACCTTTATTTTAGACTAAGACTCCTTTCACGTGTGTTCAGAAGACCAAGTTAAAAATTTTACAAAAGAGATTAAATTTTTACTAAAGGGTTATTTTTGTCGGTTTCACCACGTTAGATAGGGGGTCCTTCTTTTGGGTCTAGACGTCCCCGTCACTCAGTGGGTCCGTGGGGCCCGGAAGGAGTCCGAGCCCTAAACGACAAACTCAAGTCGTTCCACCACTGTCCGACCCGGACTCCCGTAGCGAAAAGACGGAGGACGAGCCACTAAAATAGAAACGGTCCCACAAAGAAAGCTAATTGGAGGTCCATCGTCTCCCACTTTTGTCGGGTCGGAACACGGTTCTTATTCCGAACCGAGAGGACGTCGGAGTCTTTTTGACATTTATTTGGTTTTGTGTCCCCTGTAATAAGCTAGACCTTTTCCCAATGAATTCATAAGGTCCTACAACCTTTGTTTTCTATGAAATTTATGGTGTTCCGGAAGTTCTCACTGAATCTCCTACATTAAGACGGGTTATGATCGACTTTAGTAAACCTTCCTTTGGTGTCGATTCTTGAATTCGGGACTTACATTCTCCCTCCCGGTCACAGGATCTGGGGTTCTAAAGTCCCTAGAAGTCAAAATTCACCTACTTTTACCCTAGTCGCTTGTAGACTCTTCGGGACTCGAGGAGGGACAATGGCTCAGGTTCGAACGAGACGAGCGGTGTCCGTTCTGGTGACTTAGACTCTCTGTTTGTTCCACAACTCGGTTCCTTAAGTTGAAGCAAGACTTTCGACCGACTGATTCTGCTACCGTCTGATTGGAGAGTTTCACTGGCAGACCCTAGGTCTACGGTCCGAGAGAATACCTAGTCTCCAGACCCTCCACTCCTCTGTGTCTCTTTTCCGGTAAGTCAGGACGTCCATGGAGGATCTTACCGCTCGGAGTCCGTCCCCTCACGTAATTAAAGAAGGAAGGACGGTAGGTGTCCTCCTGTCCGAAGACTTGTTCCTGTGTTGTCAGTCCGTCTCCCGTCCCACTAGACTCCGTTTGGTAAGACACACTAATATTATTTTTTTCGTCGGTTTCCGTGTCTAGATCGTCCCTTCTCAGTCTTGACCGAGAAGGGACAGTGTAGTACCGACGTGGTCAGTGAGGACGCACGTACGGAGCCAACGGGGACCGTCGTGCCCTCGACGCCCTCGACGTAGTAACGGGACACCGGTCCGATTTCCGTGTTGTTGTCGGTAAGGGTGCCCCCCCGGGAGCCGGTCGTCGTAGCCGCAGTCGACCCTTATGCTCTTTGCGGTTGCAGTCGGGGGTGCGTTTGGACGGTTCAGGCTCGAGACCCACACAATTGTTCGGGAACCCACCAAGACGCAAGTGACGTCTCACTGTCGGCGACCCGAGGCCGAAGGAAGGTTCGAAAGTAAAGGTCGCCTTACAGTCAACGAGTTCGTCGGTCCAAAATTAAGTGAAGATAGAGAGGGACATTTGAACCCCTCTCCTTCAGTGTAAGGACTCGGAAAACCATTTAAATCCCTAGAAGAGTAAAAGACAAAAGAAAAAGAACAACAAACAAATAAGTTTCAATGTAGTTTGACCTGAATAGATTAAGCTTCCCCAAACGAGTTGGAACCCTGAACCTACGTCTGCAGTCTTTTCAGAAGCGTTCCGGACTCCTCGTTTCTGGTTTCAGCTCCAGTCTTTAATCTTCGACACTCTCTTGTTCGGTCACAAATGGTCACCCCCCGTCCCCTTCCTCATTACCACCCCCCAATTCTTCGCGTTTGGTGATACACATCTCCCTCCCCTGCACACACACGGACACGGCTGAGTACAACTACATACCCTCTTTGATTGTGTTATGACATTCCGTTCGTAGAACGTTATTTTTAAATTTTTTCCTCGTTATTTGCATACAACAAGTCGTGTCCCTTTATATCGGTAATAAAACATTATTGAAGTCAAAAATTTTAAAAATAACCTTATATTAACTAATTGTTACAATACAATCAAAGTCCACATGTCGTTCCACCAAGTGAATATGTACATGTACATAGACTATAATGAAACGGTTGTTTCCAGGCATATCAGTTTTGATACCGAAAAAGGTCACCAGTACATACCTACACTCTCAACCTGGTATTTCTTTCGACTCACGACTTCTTAACTACGAAACTTGACACCACGACCTCTTCCACGAACTCTCAGGGAACCTGACGTTCCTTTAGGTTGGTCAGGTAGGATTTCCTCTAGTCAGGACTTATAAGTAACCTTCCTGACTACGACTTCGACTTTGAGGTTAAGAAACCGGGAGACTACACTTCTTGACTGAGTGACCTTTTCTGGGACTACGACCCTTTCTAACTTCCGTCCTCTTCTTCCCCTACTGTTTCTTGGTCTACCTACCTGCCGTAGTGGCTGAACTACCTGTACTTAGACTCGTTCGAAGCCCAACACCAGTTCCTGTCCCTTCGGACCGCACGACGTCAGGTACCCCAGCGTTCCTCAGTCTGTACTGACTCACTGACTTGTTGTTGTTGTTAAGAAAATTTTTAAGAAAAGGGTAAATTCAATAATGTCTCATGGTTCGTCTCAAAGGACACAATATGTCATCCGGGAACAACCAATAGGTAAAATTTATATCGTCAAAAAAGGATAGTTAAGGTTTGAGGATTACACAGGGAAGGGTTTTGGGAACGGGGAGACCATTGGTATTTAAGTAAGAGATGCAGACACTCAGACAAAGACAAAGTATTTATTCAATTAAACACATTAAAATCCTTATGACACGTATCTTCGTGATAGTATAGATAAGGAGAGACGTAATGTAGAGAGTCATGTCATTCGAAATCCAGGTCGGCACAACGACGTCTACCGTAATACAGTAAGAAAAATCGCCGACTCATTATAAGACAGTGTGTATACATGTAGAAGAAGTAGTTATTGGAATTTATCTCACATCAGATATTTGTATAAGTTAATGGTACAACGTGTGGATTTTGATGGTATGGTACCATTTAATTGATATGAAGTTATTATTTTATGATTGTCTTTCGTTCATCTTCGACACTTTCAGAAACGAGGCAACCGTCCTCTACTTCTTCGTCAGAGAGGAATGTTGAAGACAAGGACGGGGAGCAAAAGTGGTAGTTCAAAGAAGGTAGGATTTACATTCACCACAGAGAAACGCGCCGGAGACTCGACTCCAGTACATTCTAAGAGGCGTCCCTCCCTGGTCGGGTCATGACAGGTCTCTCCTCTCGTACACCCACCCCTTTCTCTTAGGTCGAGAGGACGTTTTTCGTACCGGTCAACAAGCTATTAGACGTTTTCTGCGATGTTTCTCCACCTTCTTGTACACCTTAAAAAAGAGGTTGACCTCAATTAGAGGTCTATATTGGGTACAAAGTCGCGACTTCACGAATGACTACCTTTTAAGAATTTTCTCCTTCGTCGTCCCTTTACTCAATGTCCCGATTCTTTTCTCCTACGATCCTAGATTTCTCAAGACTTTGTTCACCCCAACTTTCCGGTAACACACATACACACTCACACGTATTTACACATATACATGCACGTACTATATACATATACGAACACACATAAGTCACACATGTTCGTACATACACACTCAGGTATACACATATACATACATAAACACACACACGTACTTACACGCATAAACAAATGTACGAGTACAAACAACACACATGTTCACACGTACACATATACACATACGCGCACACTGACACTCTCGTAGGTAAACGTCACACACTCACACACACACGTGAGAGGAACATCGGAAGTCAGTTGTTGTCAGGACCACCAATGCTCTCTCACCGTTCTTCCTCTTCCTCTCTCTGTCCCTCCCCTCCCTTCTTTCTCTACCACCCTGCACCCAGAGCCCGCACCATCCCTACCGACCCCTCCCAGTCGGTGACTTCGTTGACTTCGCGTCCGACCTTACGACGGGTCCGTCCACCGTTTATAAAATGAAATAAATGACATAAAGTAAGACGAGAACATTTCTTGGTCGTGGAATCAGACTGTCTATACCAGTACCTTCTTTCTTTGTAAATACTAACAGTCCTCCCGTGACCTCCGAACCTCCGTCGACACTAGGACTTAAGATTTGGGTCACAGAACGGTCGTCATGTGGACCCTAATGCGGAAGTGGAGGGACTCGGTTAAGGAAATAGTTAGTGACTCCTAAAATTATTCTAATACCGAAGGGACCACCGAGTTCACCATTTCTTAGACAGACGTTACACCCTCTCGATCGACCCAACCCTTCTAGGGGACCTCCTCCCTTTCCGATGGGTGAGGTCCTAAGACCGGACCTCTTAAGACCGTTTCTCAGTCTGTGTTGACTCGCTGAAAGCGAAAGTGTATTATGTATATGTAATATGTATATGATTACAATATTGTGTATACGGATCTGTCACATAATTTTTCGTCTCTGTCGTGAAACGACTGTTTCTAGACATATCAGTTTCGATAGCGAAAAGGTTGTCAGTAGTTGTCTACACTCGACCTGGTATCTCTTCCGACCTACAGTTTCTAAACTACGAAAACTTGACACTAGGGCCCTTTCTGAGAACTCTCCAGAGACCTGTCGTTCCTCTAGTTTGGTCAGTTATGATTTCCTTTAGTTAGGACTTATAAGTGACCTTCCTGACTACGGTTCCGACTTCGAGGTTATGAAACCGGTGGATACACTTCCTGGCTGAGCAACCTTTTCTGGGACTTCTAACTTCCCACGGACTTTCTAACTTCCGTCCTCCTCTTCTCCCACTGTCTCCTACTCTACCGACCTACTGTAGTGACTGGGCTACCTGGACTCAAACTCATCAGAGGCCCTCAACCACTTCCTGTCCCTCCGGACCGCACGACGTCAGGTACCCTAGTGTTTGTCAGGCCGTGTTGAATCGTTGTTGTCGCTTCATACGTAGTGTACGGACGGACGGACGGTTCACCGACGTCGACACAGGCTGAGACACTGGGGTACCTGACATCGGGTAGTCCGAGGGGTCAGGTACCCTAAGAGGTCCGTTCCTATGACCTCACCCAACGGCAGGGGAAGTGGCCCCCTAGACGGGAAGGGCCCAGAACTGGGACGCAGAGAATACAGGACGTGACCGTCCACCCAAGAAATGGTGCTCGCGGTAGCATAACGATACATGTACATAATATGTGCTCCAAACATATATTCCGCCCTCCTCTTCCCCTGCTGTCTCCTACTCTACCAACCTACCGTAGTGGCTGAGTTACCTGTACTCAAACTCATTTGAGGCCCTCAGCCACTACCTATCCCTCCGGACCGCACGACGTTAGGTACCCCAGCGTTTCTCAGTCCATACTGACTTGCCGACTTGACTTGACTTGACTACGTAATACGATGACTCAACGTAAGAACTTTTATTAACGATACCACTTACAATACACTTAAAATAGTTTTATTTTTAATTTATTGTATTTTGTTTGGAGTTCTTTATCGGGAGTACACTTGGTCCGAGGAGTACTAAACCCTCTCCTTCGGGGGCAGAAACCCCCGCACAACCTTTAAAGGAGTGTCCGTGGACGGAGAAAAAGGTCCCTGGGAGGTGGCAACGGACTTGTTTTTAAAAGAAAATTTCGACTGAACCCAGATATCTTATAAGAGACGAAAGACTTTTGATTAAGGACGGAGAAAAAAAAGTTTAGTAAGGGAGTCATACCTAGTAAGAAAAGGTCGGGGCACCACCGAGTCTACCGTTTCACAGACGGACGTTACGTCCTTTGAGTCGAAGATAGGGACCGAGCCCTTCTAGGGGACCTCTTCCTTTACCGTTGGGTGAGGTCATGAGAACGGGCCTTTTAAAGGTACCTGACTCCTCGGGCCATCCCATGTCAGGTACCCCAGCGTTTCTCAGCCTGTACTGACTCGCTGAAGTGAAAGGTTGGGGTCCCAGATACGGGCCTTCAGAAGGTGTACCACAAAGTCTTCTCTTACGTCCGTGACCCCAGGCAAAGGACCTCGGGATCACGTCGTCGGGTCTCGTCCGGACCGGACTTCGGGTAGTGTCCGAAGAGTGTCTGAGGGACGTCGACGGACCCAGAGGAAAATCCGAGAAGAAACTCGAGTACATCTCTTTGACATTGGAGTCGAAACGATATAAATTTTACCTATTGGTAGTCCCGGTTACGTCCTCTACGTTTCTCTGTATCCAAGTTACGGACCCAGTCCTTCTAGGGGACTTCATCGTTTACCGTTGGGTGAGGTCATAAGAACGGACTTCTCAGGGTACCTGTCTCCTCGGACCACCCGATGTCAGGTACCCCAGCGTTTCTCGGTCTGTGTTTATCTCGTGTGTCGTCTCTCTCTTCTCTTTGACATTTGTGTCGAAGTGATGTAAATTTTGCCTATTGGTCGTCTGTGGCCAACGGCATGTCGTGCCCGCTGAGACGAGTTACAGTACACCGTCGGACCTTCCCTCCCCTCAGACCCCCTCTTACCCATGCACACACGTGTACCGACTCAGGGAAACGACAGGTGGACTTTGATAGTGTCGTAACGACTAACCGATATGAGGTCATGTTTTATTTTTCAACTTTTTTATTATTGTACCGTGTAGGGACTTTTTTTTTTGACGACGAAAATGTCGTTTTAACACAGGGACCTCTACTCGGCGGTTCGGGAAGGTACACCGTGTCGTGCACCCACACCCCGTCGAGTTCTATTTCCCCTCCGGAGGACTGGGGGGGAGACACACACCGAGACACAGACACCGGGTAGGCCCCCCGTAGAGGGCGAGGACCGTCCTCCGTGTCCAGTGACGACGGGTCTTCGGAGGGGAAAGGGCAGAAGGCCCGACCCTGTGACAGACGGGAGGGCAGGTAGGCCCGGTGGTAAAGAAGGATGAAGGGCCTTGGCCAATGAGTAGAGACGGCTCTCTTGGGGGGATTGAGTATTCTTCGACCGTGTCGACAGTGACGAGGGGTGTACTGTTACTGGGGAGAAGGAGGACGTCCTTAGGGGAACTATTTCGGGGAGAAGTTAGTCAGGCGTGATCCATAATTAATCTACGACCCGACTTCGCCGGAGTCGCCTGGTACTTCCTCGAGTCCTTTACCGGTGTGGCACGGAAGGACTTCGGACAGTGACGGGTCGTCAGCCGGGGACCTTCCTGTCCCCACGGGACGTCCACCCGGGACACCGGGTCTCGACGGGCTGTGGTCTCCTTGGAGTTCTCGGCAGGGAGTTCCCTACATCAGTGACCTACGTCAGTGCGTCAGTGAGACATCCTGTCTCCAGGACTCAGTGGGAGACCCCACCCGTCCCGACCGTAGTTCGGGTCCGTCGGACCGTCCCTCTCACACGGGTCCCACGTTCGACGGAAGTCCCCCAGTACCTGGGGGTCCGAGTGGAGACAGAGACCCCGGCTTCGGGTTCCAACCCCTATTGGGGTCACTTCTCGACTGGGAGACCCTCTGGAATGTCAGATCTGCTCTTCGTCTTTTCTAATCTCCCCGTGTGAATCCAGTCACACTCGACTTTCTCTAGAGTCTCTTCGTCCCTTAGGGACGTAAAAGGGACGCCTCGTTCCCTCCGGAGTCAAGGACCACAACGTCTTCAATTTCTCTTACTCTAGTCGTAGGGTTGGAGTCGAGACTTTGTCTCGGGACAACGGTGGGTCGGTGTAGTGGAACCCTTTCTCTTCTCAGGAGTCCGTTCTAAAGTTCTCTTATAGGACTTCTGGACTTTCTTTTACACTGATGACTTCTGTGATAAGTCCTTACAAGAGGAGTTCGTATTTCACCGTCCATTTTGTCAAAGAAAGCAAACGTCACCCGTTTTGGGACCGAGTTTAAGTGCAGACGGTTTTCACCCCTTATTAAAGTGCTCCCTTTTCTCAACGTTTCGGAAACAAAAGAGGTTCTTGTTTCAGCAATGACTTAGATACTTGGGCAATACGTTTACTTTACAGTTACTCGAACAGTAATGACAGGCAGTCAACAAGTCAGTACAGACTAAGAAGACTGTAGTCCCTGATATCGGCGGTCCGAGGAGACAGGTACCCTCAGAGGTCTATTCTTGTGACCTCACCGAACGGTAAGGGAAGAGGTCCCCTAGAAGAGCTGGGTCCTTGACTTGGGTTCAGAAGACGTAGTCTTCCACCTATGAAATGGTGACTCGGTGGCCCCTTCAGAAGTCACTCGATCCCTTGTAATTAAATAATATTTAATATTAATATGTGTTGTATTAATAACAATACTTAATAATATTTAAATAATAATATTCAGTGACTTTTCTAAACTTTCAACCCTTTTTATTTCCGTCCTTATTGTTCAGAGTTCAGACACAGATCTAAGACTAGTCATATCAAGTCATGTCAAGTCAAGTAAAGTCAGCGAGTCAGCACAGACTGAGAAACACTGAGGTACCTGACGTCAGGCGGTCTCGAGGGACAGGTAGTAGTTGCGGGCCTCAAATGAGTTTGAGTACAGGTAACTCAGTCACTACGGTAGGTTGGTAGAGTAGGAGACAGTAGGGGAAGAGGAGGACGGGAGTTAGAAAGGGTCGTAGTCCCAGAAAAGTTTACGCATTGAAGAAGTGTAGTCCACCAGTTTCATAACCTCAAAGTCGAAGTTGTAGTCAGGAAGGTTACTTATAAGTCCTGACTAAAGAAAATTTTACCTGACTAACCAAGAGGAACGTCAGGTTTCCTGAGAGTTCTCAGAAGAGGTTGTGGTGTCAAGTTTTCGTAGTTAAGAACCCACGAGTCGGAAGAAGTGTCAGGTTGAGAGTGTAGGTATGTACTGGTGTCCTTTTTGGTATCGGAACTGATCTACCTGGAAACAACCGTTTCATTACAGAGACGAGAAGTTATTCGATAGATCCAACCAGTATTGAAAAGAAGGTTCCTCATTCGCAGAAAATTAAAGTACCGACGTCAGTGGTAGACGTCACTAAAACCTCGGGGGATTTTATTTCAGACTGTGACAAAGGTGACAAAGGGGTAGACAAAGGGTACTTCACTACCCTGGTCTACGGTACTAGAAGCAAAAGACTTACAACTCGAAATTCGGTTGCAAAAGTGAGAGGAAAAAGTGAAAGTAGTTCTCCGAAAAATCAAGGAGAAGTGAAAGACGGTATTCCCACCACAGTAGACGTATAGACTCCAATAACTATAAGGAGGGCCGTTAGAACTAAGGTCGAACACGAAGTAGGTCGGGTCGCAAAGAGTACTACATGAGACGTATACTTAATTTATTCGTCCCACGGTTATATGTCGGAACTACATGAGGAAAAGGTTAAACCTTGGTCAGACAAAGGTACAAGTCAAGATTGACAACGAAGAACTGGACGTATGTCTAAAGAGTCCTCTGTCCATTCCACCAGACCATCAGGGTAGAGAAATTCTTAAAAGGTCAAAAAAACACTAGGTGTGTCAAGATAAATATTTGTAGAGATTTTTTTTAGTAAACGAAACAAACATCTCACTTACATTTAATATGTAGTCCATTTTGGATTGATCAGAGTTATAATGTGAATATATATCGTTTGATACTATTTTACCAGTAAAATTAGAAAAAAATTAAATTTCCTCTAAAATTCTAAAAAAAAATGATTAAATTTTCTGATAGTAGACTCTGATAATGTATTTTGTCACCGAAGTCTCAGTTGGGGTCTTGTAGTTTTTCTTCCGTCGAGGGGTAAATCGACCCTACACCGATAGGTAGTAAAAAATACGCTTCAGTACAATGTCCCTTCTTGTTTTAGACTGATCTACAACCCAGACAAAGAAAAAGAAATTGGAAACGAAGGTCACCGAAAACAAATGAATTTCCTGTGATAGATATGCATTTCCGGACGGAGACCCCCGAGACGGGGAGACGGACTTATAATTTGGCTTCACGAAAACAAGTCTCTCTATAGGACTAGGACAGGTGGACACATACGGACGTTCTTTTTCCTTTAATTCTGTAGGGGAGGGGTCCCGACTAGTAAAGTCCTCTATGGACGTTCTGAAGACTAACAAAATGAAATGAAGGAGTGGCGGGGGAGAGGACAAGAGACTTTATTCGACCCTCGGACGCACGAGTCAGTACAGGCTGAGAAACACTAGGGTGCCCGACACCGGGTGGTCCGGGGAGACACGTACCCTAAAGGGTCCGTTCTTATGACCTCACCCAACGGTACGAGAGGAGGCCCCCAAGAAGAACGGGGTCCCTAGGTCGAGCTCGGAGAATTCAGAGGACGTCACTGTCCGTCTGAAATGTGATCTCGGGGACCCTTCGGGTCTCATCTTACAATGCGTCAGTGTTTCTCCTCACTTTATTACGACAAAAGTCGTTGTACTTACCTAGACCTCTAATGGTATTCACTTCTGCCTCTTTCTATTCATAGCATACAATGGTGAATGTGCACTTTCGATTTTTTTGTACCACGTTTACTTGAATAAATGTTTCGTCTTTATCTGAACGGGGTGGGACAGAAAACTGACGGAAAACAGACACCTTTTGAAGTCAGTTTCATATTTAAATGGGTCTTTTTACTCTTTACACCTTTGTTCCCCTTTGTCAGTTTCCTCTGATTTATCGTTTTTACACAGCAATTCGAGCCAGTTCCCGCGAATCAAGAAAGAGCTCCCGACATCTACTATAAGACTCGGTGTAGGACACTCGACAGAATATCTATGACTTTATCTCTCTTCAATTGACGTGCTACCGGTCTGACACGGGTCCTGAACTCGACGGTGCTAAGACTCTTGACTGACGTCTCTTCACCTCTTTTTACCTGGGACCTTGACTTCTAATCGACATGGATTTTGTCGGCTCTACTACGACCAGTCCGGTAGACACTGTTGAACTTGTGCCGACAATCTCTACTGACGACAACGACGTCCATCGGGGAGGCGAAGACAGATATTTTCGAGAACGGGTGACCAACGTCGGAAACCCTACTACCGGCAGTGGGAGGGGGGAGTAAACGGCCGTAGATTTCATTTCTTAGTGGCTGAGCTACTTGCACTCAGACTCACTTGAGGCCCTCTACCACTACCTGTCCCTCCGGACCGCACGATGCTAAGTACCCCAGCGTTTCTCAGCCTGTGTTGACTCACTGACTTGACGTGACTTTCATTTCGTTTGAAAGGAAAGGTGGTTGGACCGAACAAATAACCGAAAATTCACCGCTCGTCGACCTAGGGTGGTGTGTGAAAACTATTGTCTGAGTGTCTGGGTCTCTTATTCGGATACCAATAGTTTGCACTTTCCACCCCTCCTTACTTAATCCTCAAACCCTAATTTTCTATGTGTGATGATATATATCTGATCTATTCGTTACTCTTGGTTGACATAAGGTGTCCCTTAATATTAGTTATAGAATATTATTGGATATACCTTTTCTTAGACTTTGTCTCATATATATATATATATATATATATACATATGAATATATATAGTCAAGTCAAGTCAAGTCAGCGAGTCAGTACAGGTTGAGAAATACTGGGGTACTTAGCGTCGTGCGGTCCGGAGGGACAGGTAGTGGTTGAGGGCCTCAAGTGAGTCTCAAGCAGGTAGCTCAGGCACTACGGTAGGTCGGTAGAGTAGGAGACAGCGGGGGAAGAGGAGGACGGGGGTTAGGGAGGGTCGTAGTTTCAGAAGAGGTTACTCAGTTGAGAAGAGTACTCCACCGGTTTCATGACCTCAAAGTCGAAATCGTAGTAAGGAAAGTTTCTTTAGGGTCCCAACTAGAAGTCTTACCTGACCAACCTAGAGGAACGTCAGGTTCCCTGAGAGTTCTCAGAAGAGGTTGTGGTGTCAAGTTTTCGTATTAAGAAGCCGCGAGTCGGAAGAAGTGTCAGGTTGAGAGTGTAGGTATGTACTGGTGTCCTTTTTGGTATCGGAACTGATCTACCCGGAATCAGCCGTCTCATTACAGAGACCAAAACTTATACGATAGATCCAACGAGTATTGAAAAGAAGGTTCCTCATTCACAGAAAACTAAAGTGTATATAAACGTATTGTCTTAGTGAAAAGACATGTGGACTTTGTGACACTTAGTTGATATGAATTTTTCTCTTTTCTTGAACTTTTTATTCACTGGGGTATCTCGAGGGAGTTGCGAAGACGGGACACTTCTGTGTTACTCTTCTGTCGGCTGACACTTGTCCCTCCTAAGGTCGAAGGTCTTGATGTTTCTACGTACAGAAGTCAAATATTGGATACCACCAGACAATCTCGTCGGAGTCACCAGTTCTGTGTATCCATGGTATGAACAGAGCAAACGGAAGACCTTTATATCGATGAGTTCTTCGTGTAAGTATAGTCCTTTCTCTCCTCTCACATAGACTGTCAGTACACCGGTTCAAAAGAGGGTAGACGATAAAATTACGGAGAAAGACCGTGCTGTCCTTGGACGGTGGGTACTAATATTCCTGTAGTCGGGTCCAACGGAGACTAGGATGTTTCCCTGAAGCGATGACATTGACTTGACGTCTCAATTCGGGTTCAAAAATTCTCCGTCGGGTTTTGTAGTTTTTAGACTTTATGAGTAGAGTATCGTAAAGGCAGGAAATAAAAGAGGAACCTCGTAGTCTCTTACACCTACCTGCAAAGAAGAACTGCATTGAACTTTCCGTAATAGTGAAATCAGTCCTATTAGTTTTACGAAACATAACTGATCTGAAGAACTAAGTAAAAAGGTTTGGGAGACAGAAATGTAACTGGCCGAGGGAGGGTCCTGGGAAGTCGGTGTGTCTAACGGGATTGACGTCCAAGACACCCGAAACAAGTGAACTGATTGAGAAAGTGCCGGACGTCGCTCTATTCTTCGGCGAATTACGGAGGAACTAATATGACACGAAATGCAAACACACAAACCCCAACCAAATAAAAGGAAAAACCACACCCTGATAAGAGACAGGTTTTCACGCTCAAACACAGTAATGGTCTCCGACAAATGTAAACTTTCTTAAAGTACCTCACCTCAAGTGAGGTCCAAAAGTCTTTACGGGAGGAAAAACATTATAAATACCGGAGTAGAAGTCTTTTTTACTACAAAAGAAACCAACCGTAAGGGTCCTCTACTGTTTCGCTCTCTTTAAACGTAGAAAGTCTTCCATTACAGAGTCTAGACACCAAAACTGTATGTTCTACCTACTAATACAAAACATAAGATATTTCTTGATTTATAATCTATAATACTAGTATTCAACAAAGATTCTTCTCTGTGTGTTTATATATGTTCATATAAGTATTAATGCCAAAGGCTGAAGTAACAACTTCTTAACCCAAAAATGAAATTTTTACGTGTAGATTAAGTTTCTGAAATGTTTGTTAACTGTTTCGGACTCAGTCCTTACCACATAAAAGACCCTAAGTCATTGTGACCTGAAATTAAACAGTAACGTTCTTACTAACACCTTAAACCACTTTATTACAAGTATCTTTTCATTTTATATTAAACCCCGGAGTTCAAAGACTATTAACTCATTGAAATCGGGGACACTGGAAGTGAGGCTCTATAAAACCGGTATGATTTGTTTTATTTCAACTAAACGGTCGTTATAGTTCAAAACTCCTATATTAGTGGGTAGGTGGGTAAGTGAGTACACAGGTAGTGAGTACACACATAAATAAAAGTTTTACAATACTCGACCCAAGAGGAAGACGACACCCTTTATTACGTCTCTTAATCCGTTGTAATCTGCGTAGGGGAAAGAGTGTCCAGCCGTAACTAAACAAAGACTCTCAATTCTCTTATACCAACACAGTCAACGAGTCAGCACAGGCTGAGAGACCCTGGGGTACCTGACATCGGGCGGTCCGAGGAGACAGGTGACTTAAGAGGTCCGTTCTTGTGACCTCACCCAACGGTAAGGGAGGAGGTCCCTTAGAAGGGGTGGGTCCCTAGTTTGGGCCCAGAGGGCGTACCGTCCGTCTGAGAAATGACAGACTCGGTGGTCCCTTCGGGGTCTTTCTTATACCTTAATCTTCCTACCACCCTTCGAACCTCTCGTAGACTTCAACCCTAATCCAAACGCCAGTCTTTACCCCCACGCTACCCGACGTACCGAACGTGGGGTACTAAACGTACAACTTCGGGGTGAACGGGACACTGTCGTAAACCCCCACCCCGGAAACCCTTCACTAACCGCAGTCTACTCTAGGGCTCCCGCCCCGGAAGTACTTCCCCAACCACGGGACATTGGACGGACACTACGTCCTCTGGTCCCAAGCTAGGGACCCAACCCTTCAAGGAGACCTTTTCCCTTACCGTTAGGTGAGGTCATAAGAACGGACCTCTTAGGGTGTCTGTCTCTTCGGACCGCCCGGTGTCAGGCACCCCACCGTTTCTCAGTCTGTGCTGACTCGTTGATTGTGTGTGTGTGTATGTGTGTATTGTGTGTGTGTGTGTGTGTCTTCTCCTTTCTTCGACGACCGACGGGGACACCCCGCACTCCTATGTCCTTCTCCTGGCACGAGACATTAGGTCCTTCGCACGAGAGCGGTCTTGGGTGGTACGACCCTGGGATTAGGGTGTGAAGGTCGAAGGTCTTGACACTCTTTAAGGACAAACGACAAATTCGGCGATTAGAGGTCACTAAGGAATGTCGTCGGGGTCCCTGACTCCGTCCCCATGGGTTCAGCTACTAGTCTTGTCACAAAAAAATTTTAATTAAAAATGACCTGTCAACGAAATGTAACACACAATCAAAGACGACGTGTCACGTTACTTAGTCGGTGTACATGTATAGACATATAGGTATATATATGTATACATATATATAGTCGAGAAGGAACCTAAAGGAAGGGTAAATCCAGCGGTGTCTCGTGACTCCTATCAACATAAACCACGACATGTCATCCAAGAGTAACCAACAGACAGAGTATGTATCACAGTCATGACACACATATACGGATGGGATGAGAGGGTTAAGTAGGATAGGGGAAGACGGGTGAGCCACAGGAATGAAAACAAGGGACGTAGGATATAGAGATAAAGACGGGACGTTTCAAAGTAGACACGATAAAAAGGTCTAGGGTGGACATACACAGCTAGATACCAAAAACGGAAAGAGGAAGACTGAAGTGAGACATACTGTCAGACATCCAGGTAGGTACAGACGCTTACTCTGTCAAAGTAGGGACAAATGCCGACTAACGAAGGGTGGCGGAGATACACGGACTTGTCGCGAAGAACTGTCAAACTGAGAACGTACTAGACCTTTCTTCCACACACAAACCGGGTTTAGTGACGACCAAAGAGTAAGGTACACCCCACGCCTCCTGGTGGAGTGTCAGCACTCTGGACGTCACCCAGTCGTCCTCACCGGCCACGGAGACGACATCGGTCTCCTCGGTGTCTCCCCGGGCAAGAACCACTGCTGCCACCGGAAACTCTGTCAATGTGTCTGGATCGGTGGGGCCCACTACCAGTGTCAGTCTTGTCTCTAGACGACATATCGTGTTCCTAACGGGTCGGTTTAGTCACGGTGGCTGTGACATTGATTTACTGTCGTTAGTCTACTTCGTTAAATGAAAAAGTTCTTTTTTTCTTGTTGAGTCAGATACCCGATTCAGGTTACAATTCACGTGTCGAATTAGGTTGTTCCACATCATAATCACCAAATACTGTCCAATATATCAAGGAAAGTTATTTAGTTTATAGATTTTAATTTCCCGTGTGTATAAAGACCCGAAGTGACCCGTTCGAAAAGAGAACTCATTAGATTCTCCTTTGTATTAAAAATTTCTCGACACAGGTACTAAAAGAATTATTACTCATTTCGTTATAGTGTTTGTACGGGTTAAGGTACTGGAAAAATTTCAGTCACCTCAAAGTAAACGGTAGGATACTGACTACTCTGTACAAACCCTGTGATTACACAGTAAGGTCACCCCCCTTGGAACGGTCTGACACAAATAAATGACTTTTGAATTTTCTTCATTTCTGGTGACCCTACCAGTGCTAAAATGTTTCCTATTCTAGTGTACCCTTACCCCGAAATCGTTCGGCAGGTTTTGGTTACAAATCTTTTCCTATTTCCTTCGGGTTGTTACGTTGTTTCGTGTCCGGGGAACCGAAAAAGTAATTCTCCAAATGTGGCCCACCCTAGGGCAAAGGACAGAAAACTTCCGTTTCGGAACCGTAACCTCTTCCGGCGGGGGAAGCCAGACTCCGTTAGTCACGGAAAAGACAACCACCCGGAACCCCTCCGCCGGGCACCGAGGACGGGTCGTGTGGAGGGCGAACGGGTCTGCGCACGACACACCTACCTCCTTCTGTCGGGGCACAGTCAGAACCCCCGATGTCCACCTACGCAATTTATACGCAGTCGTCCGGGTCGGAAGAACCGTGGTCCCCGATCAAGGTGCCTTCTGTCAAGGAGGTGCCTCGCCCCACCCTCCCCATCCGTCCTTGCCGAAAGCGACTAAGCTCGCGTGAAACAGAAGTAGAGCGACTAACACTGCATTACGTCCTTGACACGCGGAGTGGTATTGCCCTTAGTCGCCCTCCGGCCTCGGACAAATGAACGTTGCTGCGCCAGGGTAGACCCCCACCACCCTCCGTCACTGCGACTTCCCACAACGAATGCAGGCCCGATGCGCTAGTAAAACAAAGCCACCGACAGTGACGTCTTTTGGGTCGTAGTGTTTCTGTCCTACGACCTTTGTCTTCGTCGCGAAAAGTCCCGAAAACGCCGAGAGAGTCCTATAGGGTGGGACTGAAATTAGGTCCTGCATACCTCCAAACTTCAACAGAGTCTGTATGAAAATTCCGGTGGCAGCAAACGTTAGGGTACGCCATTACACTCCTTTCTCTTCGCCGACATTTGTGTCGACCTCTAAGCAGTGACCGGTCGGTGAGTGGAGGGCGGCGCACCAGACTACCGATCGTCCAACCCCTGGGGACCGGATACAACTCCGAAACTCAGTGCCAGTCGGGGTGTCGGTCGACTGGAGTTCTACACAGGGGTCCGGGGGGAGTGTTTCGGGTCCTTCACGGAATCCGACCGGGTGAGAGGGGGAGGGACTCTCCTCCGGACCTGACCCCCAGTCACTCTGGGGAAGGTCCAGGTTGAGACGGAAAATGACAAACTTGGTAGGACCCGTTTGTATGTGAGAGACGGAACCAAAGGAACAACTAGTGTCTCCCTCCACTACCTACCGGGGTGGGGGAAACGAGTGTCCTACCAAGACTTCTAATTTATTTCTCCAAGTCCATTTGCGAGACAGGTCCCGACGCATCGATATTGTACATTATTCTTTTTATTTCCAAAAGTCATTCACCACGACCTCGGTAACCTATAAGAATACGGTTTTTAACTTGTAGTGTAGAATGTGTTTTTTGTAGAGTCTCATCTAGTATCTGGGGTTTTCTTTTGGATCGAACCATTCTGAAGATCTTCTTTATTTTTTCTTTTATGGACACTGGAACCTAAACCATTTCTGGAGAGTCTACGTGGTGGTTTTCGTGTTAGGTGTTGTACTCTTTAACTTGTAAATCTGAAGTAGTTTTACCGTTTCTACGATGCTGTTACTTTTCTGTCCAGTGTCTATCCCTCTTTTATAAACGTTTGTGTGTAGACTATTTCCTGAGGATACGGTTTGTTAGTTTTGAGTTTTTTGTTATGTCGTTTTTACAGCTTTTCTATACTTTTCTTCTATTCGTCCACCGTTAATTCATGTGTCTTTTCTCGAGTCGTAGTAGCCTGTGGTCCCTCCGTGGTTCGTCTTGGAACTACTCGCTGTTATGTAAGGATGTGCCGACCGAGACTGGTCCATGGGAGTCCCGTCCCCTGGGAAGTCCGTTCACCCTTCGTCGTCCCTGGAGGGTCCACCTCTCCTCAGGAGCTACGACCCACTAGTGGAAACTTTCTTCTCTGGGACCGTAGAGGAACATCTTCTCTTACAAAGACCGTCTCCGAGGCTTGACATTGTACTGTTTGTGTAAGTAGTCTTGCCGTCGTCGCTCTCCTCAGTTACCAAGTGATGGGTTTGTTCGAAAGAGATGTAGTCGTATACTGTCCGTGAACCTCCTAAAGTCGAGTCGATAACGGTCCTCTTTGTAGTTATTGGAGTCTATCCGTCTACTATGGTGGGAACACCGTCTTTCTCTTCTCCTTGATTTCTCGGAGAACTACTTCCACTTTCTCCTCTCCCTTTTTCGACCGAATTTTGAGTTGTCAGTTTTTTGCTTCTAGTACCGTAGGCCAGGGTGGAGAACTACCGTTTATCTACACTTTTGTTACCTTTGTCACTATCTGAAATAAAAGAGCCCGAGGTTTTAGTGACGTCTACCACTGACGTCGGTATTTTAATTTTCTACGAACGAGGAACCTTCTTTTCGATACTGGTTGGATCTCTCGTAATCATTTTAGTCTCTATAATGAAACGACTGTTTCCAAACAGATCAGTTTCGAAACCAAAAAGGTCATCAGTACATACCTATACTCTCGACTTGGTATTTCTTCCGACTCGTGGCTTCTTGACTACGAAAACTTGACGCCACAACCTCTTCTGAGAACTCTTAGGGAACCTGTCGTTCCTCTAGTTTGGTCAGGTAGGATTTCCTTTAGTTGGAACTGATAAGTCACCTTCTTGACTACGACTTCGACTTCGATATTATGAAACCGTGGATTACTCTTCTCGACTGAGTAATCTTTTCTGGTACTACGACCCTTTCTAATTTCCGTCCTCCTCTTCCCCTACTGTCTCCTTCTCTACCAACCTACTGTAGTGACTGAACTACCCGTACTCAAACTCGTTCGAGACCCTCCACCACTACCTGTCCCTCCGGACCGCCCGACGTCAGGTACCCCAGCGTTCCTCAGTCTGTACTGACTCACTGACTCCCGTCGTCATTCTGGGAGGGGTCTGTCTAGGACACCTTCCTTTGTGGAAAGACTCGACCACCGGAGGTCGTGATAGAAAAAAAAAAAAAAAAATTAAACTTCATAGCAACTAAATAACCAATGTTACAACACACTTAAAGACGACATGTCTTTTCACTAAGTGAATATGTTATATGTGTAGTAGAAAAAGTGGGGAAGTGAGAAAGTAACCCTCTAAGACATGTGAGTTGTGGTTGACACGTTCGAATGTAAACTCACCTCGTCCTCAGAGTCGACGTGTCTCAACGTCAGTGTCTTAAGAAGAGTGTTCTAACCTTCCTTTGTATGTTTTGTAAAATTGACACTAATAAAGGTCGACCACCCTAGTTACTCCGATAAGGCAGGAAGGAAAAAAAGGGGAGTTAATGGAAGATTAACTGTGTCACACACACTATTGAAGGATTAGTCCCTCTTTCACCTCACTCGACGTAAAACCCGTGTGACAGAGCCACAACCGCTGGTCTCCCTCTCGGCGTCGGTGGGGTCCAACCGCGACTACCCCTCTCACTTGAGAGTCACCCTACACCTAAGAGTCACCCTACGCTGGCAATGGTTACCAAGTCGCAACGAGGTTTCTTTAGTCTTAAAACATAACTTCTCAGAGGTTACTCAGTAAAAGGATTGACCATCGGTTACTTTGACGCAAGTTCCTTTCTTCTGTAAGAAAGAACGAAAAGAGAACTCACTTGACACTTAAGACGTAGGTACGCATTGGTGAAGTGTAGAGTGATTGTGTTAATTCTACGAGACCATTGTTAGCTTCCAGACGAACCTGACACTACCTTCCTCCTGGAACCCAGAGACCTGAGTCCGTGACCAACCGTCAGGACTCCTTCTGTCTCCCGGGGTATGGTGTGCTTTGTCGTCGTCAAGGGCCCGGTCAAGAGGTCTCCCGAGAGGGTCCCGACCTCGCTCCTAAAGTTCTGTCGTGACTCTCGTCTTACTAAGATTTCTACGGAGTTTTGGCGGGGTTTCACCTGTCCGTGAAGAGTCGGGAGACCCCGCCGATGTAAGAACCTTCCGAGAAGGAAGACTACTCCGAAGCCCCTGTACCCACAAGGAGGTCCTCCTTCCCTACACTTCCCGGGAGCCTCCTGAGAGCAGGGTGGGACGCGAGAAGTCAATGAGTTACGACGGTCACCATGAGACACTAGAACTCTCTTCCAAGATCTCCCTCTCCTCCCTCGGTCACAACCGAAGTGACCTGACCTCTGTTGTCCCACATAAGTCACATAGGTCTTCACAACGGAAGGTGAATTTATGCATTTCCGTCGGGAAGAGATGATACAGGTCGCCAGACCAGATTACACGGTAAATTCCGGTGACAGACCTAGCAGACAGGTGACTGTATTCACCCTATAACTTCAGGTGCTGGTAATGACCCGAAGACAGTTAAAAAGGGAAATCCGGACGGCACACCACGAGACGAATTAGTGAGTCAACACAGGCTCAGAAACACTGGCACCACGGGTGGTCTGTAGTGTCAGATACCCTAGACATCGGGTGGTCTGTGGTGCCAGATACGCCTAAACGGTCCGTTCTTGTTACCTCACCCAACAGTACGGGAGGAGGTCTCCTAGAAGGGCCGGGTCCCTAGCTTGGGTGTAGAGGGTGCAAAGTCCGTCTAAGAAGTGACAGACTCGGACAATCATAAAGGAAATATATAAACCCACGGGGACATGGTCCTCGACTGACCAAGTCTAGTACTTGAGGAATAATGGTTTAAGTCTGAGTTTAACTTAACTTATTTCATCCCTTTTGACGATCTGGTAAGTCCATACTGGATTTAGTTTAGGGAATACTAATATGTCACCTTCACTCTTTATCTAAATTCCCGGATCTAGACTATCTATCTCACGGACTACTTGATACATTACTCCAAGTACTGTAACATGTCCTCTGTCCCTAGTTCTGGTAGGGGTACCTTTGTTTTACGTTTTTTCGTTTTACCGACAGACCCTCCGGAATGTTTATCGACACTTTTCTTCTCTTCACTTTTCGTTTCCTCTTTTCATTTCTATATTCGTAGACTTACGTCTCAAGGTTTCTTATCGTTCTTCTCTATTGTTTCGGAAGAAGTCGTTAGTTACGTTTCTTTATCTCCTTTTCTTGTCTTACCCTTTCTGATCTCTAGAGAACTTCTTTTAATCTCTATGGTTCCCTTGTAAAGTACGTTTCTACCCGAGTTATTTCCTGTCTTTAACAGACCTGGATTATCTTCGTCTTCTATAATTCTTCTCCACCGTTCTTATGTGTCTTCTTGACATGTTTTTCTCGAAGTGCTGGGTCTATTAGTACTACCACACTAGTAATTAGATCTCGGTCTGTAGGACCTTACACTTCAGTTCACCCGGAATCTTTCGTAGTGATGCTTGTTTCGATCACCCCCACTACCGTAAGGTCAACTCGACAAAGTTTAGGACTTTCTACTACGACATTTACACGACGTGAGTTATACGGTCGTTTAAACCTTTTGAGTCGTCACCGGTGTCCTGACCTTTTCCAGTCAAAAGTAAGGTCAGAGTTTCCGCTACGGTTTCTTACGAGTTTGATGACGTGTTAACGTGAGTAGAGTGTACGATCATTTCATTACGAGTTTCAAGAGGTTCGGTCCGAAGTCGTTATGCACTTGGCACTTGAAGGACTACAAGTTCGACCAAAATCTTTTCCGTCTCCTTGGTCTCTAGTTTAACGGTTGTAGACGACTTAGTACCTTTTTCGTTCTCTCAAGTCTTTTTGTAGATAAAGACGAAATAACTGATACGGTTTCGGAAACTGACACACCTAGTGTTAGTTGACACCTTTTAAGACTCTCTCTACCCTTATGGTCCGGTGGATTGGACGGAGAACTCTTTAGACATACGTCCAGTCCTTCGTCGTCAATCTTGACCTGTACCTTGTTGTCTGACCAAGGTTTATCCTTTTCCTCATGCAGTTCCGACATATAACAGTGGGACGAATAAATTAAATATACGTCTCATGTAGTACTCTTTAAGACCTGAACTTCTTTGTGTTCGACCTTAGTTCTAACGACCCTCTTTATAGTTATTGGAGTCTATACGTCTACTATGGTGGGAATACCGTCTTTCACTTCTCCTCGATTTTTCGGAGAACTACTTTCACTTTAACCTCTCACTTTTTCAACCGGATTTCGAGTTGTAAGTCTTTTGCTTCTAGTACCATTAGGTCAGGGTAGTGAAGTACCCTTTACCTACCCCTTTGTCACCTTTGACAGTCTGAATTAAAAACCCCCGAGGTTTTAGGGACGTCTACCACTGACGTCGGTACTTTAATTTTCTGCGAATGAGGAACCTTCTTTTCAATACTGGTTGGATCTATCATATAAGTTTTCGTCTCTGTAATGAAACGGCTGATTCAAGGCAGATCAGTTTCGATACCAAAAAGGACACCAGTACATACCGACACTCTGAACCTGACACTTCTTTCGACTCGTGGCTTCTTAACTACGAAAATTTGACACCACAACCTCTTCTGAGAACTCTCAGGGAACCTGACGTTCCTCTAGGTTGGTCAGGTAAGACTTCCTCTAGTCGGGACCCTAAAGAAACCTTCCTTACTACGATTTCGACTTTGAGGTTATGAAACCGGTGGAGTACACTTCTCAACTAAGTGACCTTTTCTGAGACTACGACCCTCCCTAACCCCCGTCCTCCTCTTCCCCTACTGTCTCCTACTCTACCGACCTACCGTAGTGACTGAACTACCTACACTCAGACTCACTTGAGGCCCTCAACCACTACCTATCCCTCCGGACCGCACGACGCTAAGTACCCCAACGTCTCTCAGCCTGTGCTGACTCGCTGACTCGACTTGACATGACCCACTTATATAGAATTACTCATATTATAGGAGAAGACTATAACTAGAGGGTCGTTATATATTTAGGGAAGAAATAGGAAATAACATCTGAAACGAAGTTTTAGACGAAACAGACTATCCTCATGACGATGGGGTCCGAAGAAAAGCTCCCGAGTGGCCGAGTGCAACCCCTCGACGTCAGTGCCTACTGACACTGTCGGACAGAAATGACTGCACCCGCCTTCATAGGGTACAGAGGGACGGATGGACCTCTGTCGTCCACTACGACGGCTAATTCCCACGACAGAATCCTCTGACGGGGGCGGTCGGTGTATGAAGTCTACGGTTTGTGTTCAGGTTCAAAAGTTGACACTAAGACTGACTACCGACATCTGACCTCCAAGGTTACTGGGGAAGAAACCCAAGTTAAATAAACTCACCGAGTGTCTTGAGTCTCCTTGTCAATCTACTGACCAAACGGTCTACTGATACCTTCCTATCCTGAGTCCTTCTCGACCTATCTTCTCTATGTCTCCCGCTCCTTACCCCTCCCCGAACCTCGAGGGTGCGGGAGGGGTCCGTGGTGAGGGGGGTCAGAGGTACACTGGGGGTGGACCTACGACAGACTCGGGACCGGAATATCCACATATACCTCGGAATTAATACATCCGGTCTGACTGAACTAGTAACCGACAACCGCTGACTAAGTGGGAAGTCGGAGAGGGGAAGGAGTCCCTGGTCCTTCGACCCAACTTTCAAGGTTGAAAGGTCAGTGTAACAACCCAGGGGACTGTTGGTCGGGGGTTGGAGTCCGATGAATCCCCAAAAGGTTTTCAGTAGAGTGACTGTTTTCCGTGTAAATAACGAGAGTAGCGAATCCTTTAAGGTTCCCAAAATCCTCGAGACACGGTCTCAGTCCTACTTCTGGTTTATGTATAAAGAAGAACATTTAGTTTTATAGTGTCAAAATAAATTTTATTCTAATAGGTTCATAAATTTTAAAATCAGAGTCTGATTTTTTTCTTCTTAAACTCCTTCAAAACTTTACTACAATTAAAGAATCAGGGTGGGCATTCTCTGTTGTAATCCACGTCACTAATGGTAGCCCCAATTGTAGTGTAACCCGAAGGGGTCGTCGAGTCGTCATTTCTTAGACGGACGTTACGTCCTCGATATCCTCTACACGTAAACTAGGGACTCAACTCTTCTAGGGGACCTCCTCCCGTACCGTTGGGCGAGGTCCTGAGAACGGACCTCTTAGGGTACCTATCTCCTCGGACCGCCCAATGTATGTCAGGTACCCCAGTGTTTCCCGACCTGTGTTTACTTCGTTGACTCGTATTGTGCGTTTTAGTCTAACTTCAAGTTTGGATCCCACTCACGTCTCTTCTCAGATTCCCACACTCTCAGGGAGGTACTCGTTCCTGTACTCTATTTACTTTAATTCAAAGTTTCTTTCGAAGTACTCTCAAATACTCTCAGTGATTCCACACACCCCTCTTTCGTCACCGTGGGATGAGGTCATGAGAACGGATCTTTTAGGTGCCTGCCTCCTCGGACCACCCGACGTCAGGTACCCCAGTGATTCTCAACCTGTACTGACTCGCTGAAGTGAAAGTGAAAGTACGTGACCTCTTCCTTTACCGTTGGGTGAGTCACAAGAACGGACCTCTTAGGGTCCCTGTCCCCTGGGACCACCCGACGGCAGATACGCCAACGTGTCTCAGTCTGTGCTGACTTCACTGAATCGACGACGTCATCGTTCTACACAACAAACTCTTTTTTTTACGTGTTGAATTTTAAACTCTTAATACAAAGTAGACCACCTACATGACTTCTGAACCCCGAAGGGACCACCGAGTGTCTATTTCTCAGGGGGACGGTTTGTCCTCTGCACCAAAACTAGGGACCCACCTCTTCTAGGGGACCTCCTCCTTTACCGTTAGGTGAGGTCATGAGAAGGGACTTTTTAGGGTACCTGTCTCCTCGGACCACCCGATGTCAGGTACCCCAGCGTTTCTCAGCCTGTGCTGACTCGCTGACTTCTCGTTGTTGACTCTTGGATGCTGGTCCTCTGTCGGAAGGTCCATGGGTCCCTAGTTTGGACCCAGAGGGCGTAACCTCCGTCTACGAGATTGGAGACTCGGTGGTCCCTTCGGGGATTCCCTGACGAGGCTTCTCCGTTCCCTAACCGGTCCCACTTCCCTTCAGCGGGTCAAAACACTCTGAGAAACACTGGGGAGGGGTGGGGGTACGTACATCGGCGGTCCGAGGAGGCAGGTACCTAAGAGGTCCGTTCTCATGACCGTATCCAACGGCAAAGGAAGAAGTCCCCTAGAGGGGTTGGGTTTCTAGTTTGGACCCAGAGGGCGGAACGTCCTTCTGAGAAATGGCAAACTCGGTGGTCCCTTAAGGTCCTATATCTTCTCGAAAATGTTTTTGTTTGTTTGTTAGTTTTTTGTCCATCAACTAGTTCTCTAATGGCTATTTTCCTTTATTCGTCTATAGAGTTCAATTGCTTAAGTCTCGCAAGGATGCATACCCATCCACGTCTGAGTAAGGAGACTACCCGTGGAACCGAGAGATCCCGGTCGTAGGACGAAAAGAGGTAGGACTTAGGGGAGGTCCACGTGTCTGCCCCCGCCGGCGTCACCGACGGTCGAACTACCGGGGTGTAGGAAACAAATGACTGTACCGTCCACCGGAAACAGGTGGGGTTCACAATTCCATTATGACGCCTATACTACCCGACGAACGTCCGCCGGTTTCCTCTAAATTTCCGACGAGTGTAAAGTGTAGCACTAAAGAAGGTCTCCTCTCTAAAAACTTCCACCCTGATTCAAGGCACATCTTGGGTACAAAGACCACAGAGGGGGCGGAAGTCCCAGGGGAAGGACGAGGAAGACAGCTTACTTGGGACCGAAGGAAACCTCTTGAGTGGGCAAAGGAACCACACGGTAACACGAACCCGTCTAGAAGTACCTGTTTCTGGATAGTAGTCCAGGGCCGCTACACGGACCTACTTTGAGGACCCACGAATTGAGTTGCAGACGGGAACTTTCCCCGGTAACCTCCGAAACTGGAAAGGACCTTGTCGGGATCACTCTACCCTTACGGCGACCACCCCGTCCTCGTGACAGGGTGTCGTCCGTGTCGGTCGTCGGAGAACTGGAACGACCCACCCGGCAGTACTGGTGTCCTTCTCTCCCTTTGACTCAGTGTGGAGCCTCGTGTTAGCTCCGACTAGATGTCACTGTCTATTGACCAGGCAGTAAGGTAAAGCCCTCTTACCCTTCTTTACGGTAGTTGAATCGTGCGTGCGTACGTTGGGTGAGGTCACAAGAATGGACCTCTTAGAGTGCCTGCCTCCTCGGACCGCCCGATGTGTCAGGTTCCCCCGACGTTTCTCTGCCTGTGCTGGCTCACTGATTGTGAAAAAGGGAAAAAGCTTTCCTTACTTACGAAACGTTTACACACCGGTCTTGTCACTTCGCTCGATCTGTGTCTCGACGTCAAACTGGGGGCTCCCCGAGACCCCCGACAGTGCTACGGGGGCACACCGACCCCACCTCTCGTGACAACGTGACCCCCCTCCAGACGTTCCGACTCGAACTCAGGACTCCCTTGGTCTGACCTGAAGTTCACTTTTCCCGAACAAGGACACCAAGGAACCTGAAAAGACACCAGTGTCCTCCACACCCGTTACCACCGGGTCCCGTGCCGAGAGTGGTCCGGGAGGTGGTGTCGTAGGGACGGACGGGCCTCCCACGTCGAGGCCACACGTCACCGGAGCTACCTTCACACCCCCCGCGTCGACACCCCTCTGCCCGAAGGGTGACTCCAGAACTCTTGTCTCGCCCTCAGTGGGTCTTCACGCGACCGATCCCAGTCCACATACGAGAGGCTATGTGACCCACACTCAGGCACCCCTGGAAATACAGTGAAAGGTCTACAAACTTGACAAAGTGTCGGCAAGTCAATGGTTCAACACAGACGGAGAAACACTGGGGTACCTGACGTCGTGCGGTCCGAAGGGACAGGAAGTGGTAAAGGACCTCAAACGAGTTTGAGTACAGGTAGCTTAGTCACTACGGTAGGTTGGTAGAGTAGGAGACAGCGGGGGAAGAGGAGGACGGAAGTTAGAAAGGGTCGTAACCCCAGAAAAGGTTGCTCGGTCGACAAACGTAGTCCATTTGAAAACTTTTTACTCGACTCCTCTTTCTTCGTTTTCGTCCTCGTCTCCTTTACCCTGACTCGAGGAGTTTGAAACTCTTGGCCGGTACACACCCCTCTGTTTCTGGGGACCCGGCCCTACCGTCGTCGGCCTTGTGGTCCTCTCCAGTCGACTCCTGTCTCTCGTCGACGGGTCCTTCGTCCTTCGGCGTCTCTCTTTCCCCTGTGAAAGTTTTGTGGACTAAGAGGAGATAAACGTTCCGGAGCATGTGTTACCGAGTTTAAATGTGTTTTTCAGTAGTTACTCGCAACTCTACTAAAGGAAAGGTGAAGTGAGATATTCCTCTAAAGACATCCTCTCTGAGAACATCCTCGTTTCACTCGATCGAGTAGAACCACGGGTGTCGCACCCAATCTTGATTTCCCACGGGTGGACTACTTAGACGTCTCTCTCCGGGCCTCCAGACAGGTGGTCCCCGCCTTAGGGGTCCTGTCTCGTCGAGGGGTCAGTCCACCACCCCAGGAGACACACTCTACTCAGTGACGTGCAGGGACCCCCGTCGTCCCTTCCCGTTCGTTTCGTAGGTCACCGGGACCCCCGGGACTAGGGGTGGGTCCGAGTCGGGGCGGTCTGAGTCGAGGGCGGACGTGGTCCTGGGAAAGGGAATGAACCGCAACGCTTGCTCGGGATTCCGCGAATGTCGGATGTGTCTTCGTAAGTCACGACTAGGTGTGTAAAGAAAGTCGGACCTTTCAGGTGAAGAGTGAGTAAACTGCACACGGGATCGAACAGCGATGGGGTGACGTCATGAGAGCGCACCTTTTAGAGTACCTACCTCCTCCGACCACCCGACGTCAGGTACCCCAGCGCTTCTCAACCTGTGCTGATTCGCTGTAGTGAAAGTGAAAATACGTAACCTCTTCCTTTACCGTTGGGTGAGGTCACAAGAACGGACCTCTTAGGGTACCTACCCCCTCGGACCACCCGACGTCAGGTACCCCAGCGATTCTCAGTCTGTGCTGACTCGCTGAAGTGAAACTGAAAAGCGAAAGTACGTAACCTCTTCCTTTACCGTGGGGTGAGGTCACAAGAACGGACCTCTTAGGGTCCCTGACCCCTCGGACCACCCGACGGTAGATACCCCAGCGTGTCTCAGCCTGTACTGACTTCGCTGAATCGTCGTCGTCGAGTCGTCGATCGAACAGCGATCCGACAGTCTTCTTTCGCGGACTCTTTCACATGTTCCAACCCTTGACACCTGTGGTTATCCTTTTTTATATTGGGACGAAAATTTGTTGACACCCGCTGAGACTGTGACAGTGAACCCCGTCATACAGGGGGACCTTTGAGTTTTTCGGTGGTAATTCGTTTCGAACCCTTTTTTACTTAGTGAGGAGACTTAGGAGGAGGAGGTCACGGGACCTCGGACGCCCGTAAGGAAGGGTGAGCAGAGAGGGGGAGTGGGGATTTGAGATCTCAAGCGCGGCGACCTCCACGGGCCCTCATGTCCTTTGTCGGGTACGCCGTCACTCCGCAGTCGAGAGAGACGGAAGACACACTCCAAAGAGGAACGTAGGAACCGTACATGGCGCCGACGTCGGTCAAACGGACGTCGTAGTCGTGTCGTACGCTAATTTCTGAAAGAGTCGTCCCGTGTGCACCCTGGCCTTTCAGACTCTCGCTTTCACAACGGAGAATGTTACCTAAGTTTCCCTTTCTAATGACTTTTTTTCGGGGTTTCGTTTTTTTCTTTTTTTCTTGTTGGTTTGTTGAGTCTCAGTCCGGAGACCAACACAAGTCTAAGAGGAAGGTCCGAAGGGAACACCGAGTCGACCATTTCTCAGGCGGATGTTACTCCCTCTGGGGTCAAACTAGGGACCCAACCCTTCTAGGGGACCTCTTCCCTTTCCGATGGGTGAGGTCATAAGACCAGACCTCTTAAGGTGCCTGACATATCAGGTGCCCCAGTGTTTCTCGACCTGTACTGACTCGTTGAAAGTGGAGTGAAGTCCCGGTTGTTTCTTTCTTAGGTAGATACCAAAAGATTCCAATATAAAAACAACACCACCAGAACCCCGAAGGGACCACCATCTCACCATCTCTTAGACGGACGGTAACGTCCTCTGTGACCAAGCTAGAGACCCAACCCTTCTAGGGAACCTCGTCCCGTACCGTTGGGTGAGGTCACAAGACCGGACCTCTTCAGGTACCCCAACATTTCTCAGCCTGTACTGTCTCACGGAAAGTCAGGTCATCTCAAAAGAAGGTCGAGAGTCAAGAAAGTTTTCCTTTTAGTCCCCGAGTGTACGAGTGGTTTCAGAGAGGGTTGATGTCTATTTACAAATTCCAGAATTGACTTAGATCAAAACAGGGAGTAAAACAGGAGGAGCACGAGTACGAGTCGGCGCAGGCCGAGAGACGTCGGGGTACCTGACATCGGGTGGTCTGAGGAGACAGGTACCCTAAGAGGTCCGTTCTTGTGGTCTCGCCCAACGGTAAACGAAGAGGTTCCCTAGAAGGGCTGGGTCCCCACCTTCGGGCCAGAGGACACAGAGGACGTAACCGTCCGTCCAAGAAAGGGTGACTCGGTGACCCCGTCGGGGAGAAGTAACATCTAATGAGGTATTTGTCTTTAACGGTCTATCTCTTGAAAAGTCTGTTGGACTTCAAAAACAAAAGTTCATTTGTGTAGATTTGAAGTTTTGGCTCGTTTTTGTTTGGGTACATCAGGACCCACAAGAAACCTTCCTCACTACGATTTCGACTTTGAGGTCATAAATCCGGTGGAGTACGTTTCTCAACTGAGTAACCTTTTCTGAGCCTACGACCCTCCCTAACCCCCGTCCTCCTCTTCCCCTGCCGTCTCCTACACTACCGACCTACCGTAGTGACTGAGCTACCTGCACTCAAACTCACTTGAGGTCCTCAACCACTACCTGTCCCTCCGGACCGCACGACGTTGAGTACCCCAGCGTTTCTCAGCCTGTGCTGACTCACTGACTTGACTTGACTTGACTTTAGAAATTCTTGTCGACAGGACACGAATCAGCGAGTCAGCACAGACTGAGACACTGGGGTACCTGACGGTCCAAGGAGACAGGTACCCTAAGAGGTCCGTTCTTATGACCTCTCACAACGGTACGGGAGGAGGTTCCGTAGAAGGATTGGGTCCCTAACTTGGGGCCAGAGGACGTAACGTCCGTCTCAGAAATGGTAGACTCGGTGATCCCTTCGGGAATTTGAACCGACCGAGTCTAGTTCAAGTTGGTAATACATTTCCAGTGGTGCTAGTCGTTTAGTACCCAACAAGGTTGTGCCTCCGAGGACGTCTCCGTCAAGTATTTGAGACGAACGCAAAGAAGAACGAGGGTCGGACGACATCGTTTTTACCTTAGTAACGACTTTGTTCCCGAAGTGTGAGGTTCGTGCATCCTACGTCCTTCTCGCAGTAGGGGTCTCACCTTGTCAGTCCTCGACCTCCCGGACCGACTAGTCTCACGTACCGAATCTCTTTCCGCGAGTGTGCACAGGAGAGTTCTTCTGCTGACGCCCGGGTTGTCTCTGAGGCGGGACCTCGGTCGTGAGACACTACAGACTCTCCGTCTTCGTTCGGTGGGTGCACTATGCACACCTGTGGTTGGTCACTTGTCTGAATTCAAAGTTAGTAGTCGGTGACAGGGTGAAACTTTCCGTATACACCCTTACCGTGGGAAAGTGCAGCATACTCGATTAGTTCCTCTTCTGTAAGAAAATAAACCAAAGGGACCATCGAGTCTACCATTTCTTAGACGGACGTCACCCCCTCTGGGTCCAAGGTAGGGACCCAACCTTCTAGAGGACCTCTTCCTTTACCGTGGGGTGAGGTCATAAGAATGGACCTCTTAGGGTACCTACTTCCTCGGACCACCCAATGTCAGGCTCCCCAGCGTTTCTCAGCCTGTGCTGACTCGCTGAAGTGGAGAGTGAAGAAGGATTTTAACTCTACTACGAAAAGTCGCGATCCTACGACGGAAACTCCCTTTACGAATGTCGCGCCATCTATGTCTGGGGACGAGCCAGGGTCGACCGAGGAGACACTCCACACACGACTGCGAGACGAGAGTTGAGGTCACCCGGAGGTGCGTCCGAGAGACTTGGGGGCGATTCATAGGTTCAGAGAGACCCTTACCCGTGAGTTCCGTTCGTCGAGTCTCGAGGAGCCCCGCACCCTCCCTCGTTGGGTCGTGGGGTTGAAGTAGTGGGCGCCTCGGGTCTTTGCGTCCTTGACTGCCCCGAGGGACGTCCTCTGGTGGCCCCTTCGCGGACCTTTTGTGGAGAGAAGACGTGTCACTCCCCCGCGTCCCTTCCCGGACGAAGAATCTTTCGTCGGGGACCCTTTCTTGTGTAATTTCTTGACTTCGGGCGAGACCGTGATTCGAAAGATGGTCCTTTGCAAATCCCAAAGAGGACGAAGGTGTTCACACACAGGTGGAAAACGAATACAAGGGACAGACAGTGCTGAGTGTGCCTACCTACGAAATTTTGTCCCGTACCACGAAGGCCGGTCGTCACGAGTCGAACGTCACGACCCGAGGATACAAGAGTGCGACGCTAATCTGTCCGGTCCGACGGTTTCTAAGAGTCCTTCACGGTCGAGTAAACCAATGGACAGAGAATCCCCGACCCTCTTTATGGTTGTCGGAGTCTATACGTCTACTATGGTAAGATTACCGTCTTTCACTTCCCCTTGGTTTCTTGAAGTATTACTCCCACTTTCCCTTCTCACTTTTTCGACCGAACTTTTAGTCGAAAGTTTTTTGCTTCTAACACCGTAGAACAAGGTAGTCAAGTACCCTTTATCTTTTCCCTTTTTCTCCTTTATCACTGTCTAAATAAAACAACGTGAAGTTTTAGAGGGGCCTACCACTGACGTCGGTGTTTTAATTCTCTGTGAGCGAGGAACCCTCCTTTCGATACTGTTTTGATCTGTCACACAATTTTTCGTCTCTGTAGTGAAACGGTGGTTTCCAGGTATATCAGTTTCGCTACCCAAAAAAACATCAGAACAGACCTACACTCTCAACTTGGTATTTCTTCCGACTCACGGTTTCTTAACTACGAAAGTTCAACACAACGATCTCTTCTGAGAAGTCTCAGGGACCCTGTCGTTCCTCTAGTTTGGTCAGTTAGGTTTTCCTTTAGTTGGGACTTATAGGTGACCTCCCTGACTACGACTTCGAGGTTATGAAACCGGTGGACTACCCTTCTCGACCGAGTAACCTTTTCTGTGACTACGACCCTTTCTGACTTCCGTTTTCCTCTTCTTTCATCGTCTCCTACTCTACCAATCGTAGTGACTGAGTCACCCGCACTCAAACTCGTTCGAGACCCTCTACCACTCCCTGTCCCTTCGGACCGCACGACGTCAGGTACCCCAGCGCTTCTCAGCCTCTGCTGAATCACTGGTTTGTGGTGGTCTTCCATACTTTCGTTACCTAAGTTTCACAAGGAGATGGGTGATGAACGTTAGAAGAACCCAGGGAAGGGGACAAAGTCTTCGGGACTTTTTGCTTATTAGATAAAAGATTTTATTTCTTGACAGATAAATAGATTCAGATACATCTAGACATTTCTGAAACTTCTAAGAAGTTTACCATTTATGTCCTATTGTTTCTTGTCGATTCCCGTAGACCCCTTTTCTTGTACCTCGTGTCTTTCGTCACTTTGGTCCCGAGACTTTACTCGCTAGACGATCTGTATCCAAGGGTTAAAATAAGCCATCTTTTTAATCGTCTTGTTTGGTACTTACAAATGGTCTATATCACGGGTGTTTTAATTTTTTTTTTGTTTATCCCGAAGGGTCCACCGAGTCACCTTTTCTTAAACGGACGGTTACGTTCTCTGTCTTCTCTACCCAAGTCAGGGACCCAGACCTTCTCGGGAACCTCCTGCTTTACCGTTGGTGAGGTCACGAGAGCGGACCCTTCAAGGTCCCTGTCTCCTCCGACCTCCCGATGTCAGGTACCGACGTGTTCGCGCGTACAACGCGGACCTCGTGCCGACAAGATAGAATTATTCAAATGAGAAAGAAGTTTATAAAACCTCGAAGACGGTGAGAGACAAGTGCACGAGACTCATCTGGAGTACTATGGTAGGTGGAACATCCTACGAGTGGACCGCGAAAAGTGGACCTGAGATGGACTAAGTAGCAATAGCATAAAGTCTTACACCTCTTCCGTCTCCTTGTGTCCCTCACCGCCTAGTAAACACACCAGAGGTCAGACGACTCGTTTCGGTCTCTTGTAACCAGTCTTTCTTTGTCGTCCCCGTCCACCTCCCGTCACCGATTCCTTACAGATTAAGAATCTATAATTTACTCGTTGAACTTTATATGTAGCTAGTGTTTAATTGTTCGTAATGCTACTATTAAAGGCTAGGTAACCGACTATAGCGATGGTTGGTGGACTCTATAACGGTGGCGACACCACATGCACAAACAAATTTTGATCAAAGAAGAGGAAGGACAATTTTCAGTCAATCATTTTCCCTACCCTCCTTACCCACCCACTTCACATTTCCCACTAATTTACGGTTGCAAACCAAAAATTGACGGTTCCGGGGGTCGAACCGGAGTCTTTTCGTTTAATTTGGGTGAGGTCCTTAGTGACGCATAATTCCTCTTTGCCGTCGGAGGCCGCCGGTTACACTAGGTCAGAAACTGTTACGTCCCGAAATGCCGAGAACGCATCCTTTCTTGTTCCGAACCCCAAAAGGTCCCGTCCTACACACCCAACTTACCGAAAAATAAACTAAAAAAGAATTAAAGGACTGATACGTCCGTTGTCAACACTCGGGACTCCCAACCCTTACCCTCCTCGTCTCGCGTCAACCCAGGGCTACGTGAGTCTCTTAATGCTTTTCCCCCTCCCCCGCGCAACTCCCTCCAGCAAAACAGTTCGGCTCGACCTAGACACAGATCCTCGCTCCGTACCTTCCCAGTCAAGGTGCGAGTCCCGGCTCCGGCGAACTGTGCAATACAGGTCCACCGACCTTTTACGAAAGGCAAAAGTCCGTCCCGACCGAGAGGTGACCCTCCGGAAACAAGACGTCAAACATAATCAGGACCCTTCCCTCCTGGAACTCCCCGAGTCCGTACCTACACCCTACTAAATTCTGTAAGAGGTAACGACATACTAGGTCGGTAGAGGGAGCACCTGTTCATAAGTCTGTTTTCAGATTGAGTTTTTCCACGTACCCGGAATCACACGAACCGTCGCGACAAATGTTATCACTCCTGTACCCTCGTTGCTTTCACAGGGAGTCGTCTACCGGTCTGTGTCTTCTGCACCACGTCTTTGTGCTACCTTACGATAAGTCGATACGTTTCCTACTCTAGCACGGTAAGCGTCGTTGTACCTATCTGGCTCTCCCATCGTACAGGTCACCTCATTCAGTCTGTCTCTTTCTCTTTGCATAGCAAAGACATACCTTAGACTTCATACTGTCTCTACTTACACAGATATTTGTCCTCATCTGAGTGTCCGTGTCTCTTGTCGAAGACTCCCGGTTCCCCCTTCCCGTCTCCTCCTTACCCCACTCTCCAACCCTAACCGTCTGCGTCTGATCATGTGTCTCCTACCTACTCGTTGTTCTAGGGTCACTCGTCGTGTCCCTCGATATATTTATAGGAGACTACTCGGTACTACCTTTCCTTGTACTTTTCCTACATGGCTATCCAGATTGACTTGGCGAAACGACATGACGTCTTCAATTGCGTTACCACAGGTAGTTGGTATAGCGTCCACTCTTTTTTTCTATCTGAGGTTCTCCTTCCTAATCAGGGACATCCTCCAAAGTTGAGATCTCACTGCGCATCTCATATGCAGTCACTCGTGACTGGGACTTAGAGTGTGAGACACAGTGTCGGGACGGTGTCAGACCTGTTCCGTGTCAGTAGTCCAGTAGAACGTCACTCCGCGGTTGTCCACCACCACGACCTTTTCCGCTCTTCCGCCTTCAAGAGACGCCTTCTCACTGACCGTCCTCCACCCGTAGCTTTCCGAACCTCGGCGGGGACGGGAACTGGATGTCGGTGTGAGCTGATGTAGTGCGCGTGTGTGTGTGTGGTCGTCTGGGACTCTCCCCTCCACGACGCATCCCTTCTCTGCCCTCCTTCCACGTCCGGAGAGGACTTTATGTGTCGTTCTGTCAAAGGTAAGACGGAAGTCATGGCCCGAAGAGGTAGCACAGTCCGTAGTACTTTACTTGACTGAGAACAAAAGACATTACAAAAGGGAGGAACTCTTCATCCCTAGTAGTGACTTCAGTAGTCTTCGATTTGAGAACCTTCTTTTGTTTTCGTATGTAAAAAGTACTGGAACCTAATCCGTAATCAAGGGATCTACACTGTAGTTTTCGTGTTTGTTGTTTTAATAAATTTTTTTGTCTATTTAACTTGAAGTAGTTTTAATTGAAAAAAGAGAAAGAAAAATAAAAAATTTAATACTTTCATACTATTGTGTAAATACTCTCTGAACCCTTTATGTCTTATTTCAATGTATATCAAGATAATCTATAATGTTAATAAAAATACACCTATTTAATTCTAAAAATCAACCTCAAATTTATAGTTTAAGAGTTTTTAGTCATCTTACTTATACGTCCCTTCATCTTTCTATGTCGACCTCTTCCGTTACCGTGGGGTGAGGTCATGAGAACGGACCTTTTAGGGTACCTACCTCCCCGGACCCCCCGACGTCAGGTACTCCAACGCTTCTCAGCCTGTGCTGACTCTCTGAAGTGAAAGTGAAAAGTGAAAGTACGTAACCTCTTCCTCTACCGTTGGGTGAGGTCACAAGAGCGGACCTCTTAGGGTCCCTACGCCCTCGGACCACCCGACGGCAGATACCCCAACGTGTCTCAGCCTGTGCTGACTTCGCTGAATCGTCGTCGTCGTCGTCGTCGTCTTTCTATGTCATCTGGGTTTTTCGCGGTCCTTGGTTAAGTTGTGTTAATTCTAAATATGTTAAAAGTGTGTAGTCATCTATGTTTAAGTTCAAGGGTATCTGATGATTGATCCTCTGTAATCTTGTATAGGTCCCTGTATTTTGTTTCACGTTTGTAAGTATCAGATTTCCATAAAGCTAGTATTCTCAGACGAGAGTAGTCCGTACTAAGAGATACACCTTAGAACAATCTTTGGTTATAGTTTGTTATAAAGTTCTATTGGGTATATAAAAGTTCGCGTTACACTGTAAATGGTTCTCTACAGAAACTGAATCGGTGACTTTCGGAGTCATTTCAATCTTCCGACTTTTTAGTGACTCCCACTAACGTCTCTTCTTTCATAAATTTACCCTTTAATTGTAGTTTCTAATTGAAAACAAGACATTTCCTGTGGTAACTCTTCCAATTTTTGTTTTGAGAGTATTATCCTCTTCTATACAAACTTAATACATAGACTATTCTCCGAATATAGGAACATGTATTTCTTAAGAATATTAAGTTCTTATTTTTTTATTTGTTTATCGCTTCAATTTTTGGCCGTTTCCTGAACATCGGTAATTAGGTTTAGTTCATGTGTTTACAAGGTGACCTCATAAGTTTCTACATTTATAGCAATCAGTAGTCTTTTACGTTCAGTCTTCGTATAGCTCTACCTGACGTGTAGGTAATCATACGGATTATTTTTTCTTTCTTTTATTGGAACCGACCACTCCTACACCACTACCTTGGGAATCTGTAACGACCACCCGAACAATTCTACCACGTTCAAGAAACCTGTTGGCTAACCGTCAAGGAGTTGTATAATCTGTCTCCCAGTGGGATCCTGGATCGGGAAGATAAGGATCGAGGTTTGGGCTCTCTTTACCTTTGTGTGCAGGTGTGTTTTAGAACACGCGTTAACAAGTGTCATCGTAATAAGTGTTATTATTTTTATTTTTGTTGGGTTTGTAGGTAGTTAAATACTTACTTATTGGTGCTCCACCGTAAAGATAAGGGACGTTGTTTTCCTATTGCGTCACTACGTGCGGCGCTACTCCTACTTGACGCTTTTGTTCTACGACTCCCGTGCGTCAGTCTGTGGTGCTGGTGTCCCGTCCTAAGGAGAATATCCTCCGCCTCAGTTTCAGTATTGCTGCCCTTCATTTACTCACCGACGGGCCCCGACTCCTGGGCTGACACTGATCGTACCCTAAGGAAACTCCTACTGTTCTCACAAGACCTTAATTTGTAACCACCGCCAACGTGTCGACACACTGAGATGCTTTTTGGCGACTTAACATGTGAAGTTTTCCTATATAAGATAGTATACATTTAATACAGATTAAAAAAAAAAATTTCTCGTTTCTCCTTCTTCCGTATACCGTACGTGCTCGGCAAACATTTGTTCTGTCACCCGTATAAATTTTCGGTTTCGAAACCTAATCGTTTGTAAAGTCGGGGGTTTCATTTGAAAAGCCCCACAATACCCACTACCCAACCACGTATGCCGAGTCAGCGTGGCCACCCACCTACCTGCTAGGTAGGACACTCCGTCCCGCACCTCACCCCCTACCCGGACCGGGCGGAGAAACCCCCAGGTTCGGGTTCGGGCACTCTCGCAATGGGTCGACACTCGGGTCTAGGTCGGGTCAGGACCTGGATGACGAGTCAGGGTCGGAAACTGCGTAGTTCGTCGTTTGTCCGCTCGGAGAGGGGTGGGAGAAGAGGAGGGCTGAGAAGGGGTCATGTCTAGGGTGGGTAATCGTCCAGGGACACTGACGTCCCCCGAGGAGAACATAAAAGAAATTAAAGTCAAGTCAAGTCATCGAGTCAGCACAGGCTGAGACGCTGGGGTACCTGGTGTTGTGTGTCCGAAGGGACAGGTCGTGGTTGAGGGCCTCAAATGAGTTTGAGTACAGGTAACTCAGCCACTACGGTAGGTTGGTAGAGTAGGAGACAGTAGAGGAAGAGGAGGGTGGAAGTTAGAAAGGGTTGTAGTCCCAGAAAAGTTTACTCAGTCCAGAAACTTAGTCCACCGGTTTCCTAGTCTCAAAGTCGAAGTCGTAGTTAGGAAGGCTACTTGTGGGTCCTGACTACAGGAAGTCCTACCTGACCAACCTAGAGGACCGTCAGGTTCCCTGAGAGTTCTCAGAAGAGGTTGTGGTGTCCAGTTTTCGTAGTTAAGAAGCCACGAGTCGAAAGAAATATCAGGTTGAGAGTGTAGGTATGTACTGGTGACCTTTTGGGTATCGGAGCTGAAATTAAACGAGTGACAAGAACCGACACGACCCAGACGGAACGACAGGTACCCGAAAGAGATCAAAACCGTTCTCCCCGAGGAGAGACGCCGTAGTACCACCGAAAGGAGGGACGTCAGGGTGTCGAGATCTCGTGTCCGAGTCGTCAACACCACAGGTCCGAATCAACGGGGCGCCGTACACCTTAGAAAGCCCTAGTCCGTCCCTAGCTTGGGCACAGGGGACGTAACCGTTCGCTAAAGAATTGGTGACCTGGTGGTCCCTCAGGACCGAGGAGACATATGCGTACAACACCCACCCACAGGTGTGAGGAAAGTGACGTCTCTACGAATCTCAGCGTCCTACTGAGACACGGGGTGTCTAAGCATTGCAACCAGACCCTATACTTGAGGTCAAAGGTCAAGACGTCTTACCGATCGTAAGGAGCTTTATTCACGAGGTCAGTAGCAGTTCCTGGCTGACACGGCTATCTCCGCCTGCTGGAACAAAGCTTCGTGCCACACCCTGGGGGAACGGCCGTAGACCCGGAGTGCTCGGGGGTGGGTCCGACACCGCTTCTACCTCAAGGCAGACGTTACCTAAAACGTCTACGAACTTCTATTTAGTCAACCCCAGGTAATCCTCTTTTTCTTTCCGTTCCCACTAGGCGACCGGTACACCCCGACACCCCCCTCGGGGTCCGGCACACCTGTAACTTAGTATCACTCTACTCATTACGATTCTCCTTTGTTTACATACCGCCCAAGACACTCGTCACCCCTCCGGTCCGGACGGGGACCCTGTCTTCCCCGACCCTCCAGACCCTTTTCGCGCGCATACAAATCGTAGTCGAAAGGACCCTAAGGGAGTTGTGATTAATGTTGGCGGAACGATACGACGTAGCGTTATTTAAAAGGATTCACCTGACTGATAAACGGGAACTCCAGGACGGGTGTAGAGAGTGGAGGGTGCGGTTCTTAAACCAAGAGACCTCTACCCACGCAAAAACAAGACCGGAGTTCAGTAAGATCCTCTCTCCTTTCAGGGTCCTACCTCGACGGTTTCAATTAAGCGAACTGGTGATTAACAGAGTCGTGTCTCCTTCTCCGTGGCACTTTCGACAAAGTACTTAAACCCGACCAATCTGTGAGGTGTACTTGCAAACCCCTACTTAGTACTTTGTGTCGTTAATTGTGTTTTTCTCCGGGACGGGATCTTTACCAAATCATAGAAACTCTTCCTTTCTTTGACTACACCATCATGCAAAGGGGTACTCAAGAGTTGAGACCCTTCGCCGAATCTCTTTAGAGGGTCCTTTTCACTTCCCCCTTAAACCTGGCGAAGGAAAGTCCAGGACCCCGAACGGTTTAGTTCCTCCCTTGTACCCACGAGTCGGTGGACACCCACCCCTCCCTCGCAGAGACCAATGACTCGCGAGTCGGTCCCCCTCGGTTCCGCGAGCCCTTCGGCCTCCACCGCCCTCCCGTCGATGGCCCCGTGGTGAGTGACTGACTACGACGGACCCTAGGACTACCTCTCCGACGTCTTCTGTCAAGGTCCGACCGGGGCCAAGGGTGTCAGCGACCGAAAGAGACGGACTGCTTGGACCAAGAAAGAACTGAAGAATATGTTCCGACTACTCATAATCCGAGGATTTATCTAAAAAGATCCTCCTCTCTTGATTTTGAAGGGGAGTGCTTCAGATCACAGAACCACTGGGAGGACAGACCCGACCCGGTAACACTTGTCCCCACATGTGCAAAGACACACTCGTGCAAAGGAGAATCCGTATGTGAAATCCATATGTTGAATCCATATATGGAAACCATATGTGGAATCCATATGTGGAATCCATATGTGAAATCTGTATGTGGAATCCGTATGTGGAATCCGTATGTGAAATCCATATGTGAAATCCATATGTGGAATCCGTATGTGGAATCCATATGTGAAATCCGTATGTGAAATCCATATGTGGAATCCATATGTGAAATCCATATGTGAAATCCATATGTGGAATCCGTATGTGGAATCCATATGTGAAATCCGTATGTGAAATCCATATGTGGAATCCATATGTGAAATCCGTATGTGAAATCCATATGTGGAAGCCGTATGTGGAATCCATATGTGGAATCCATATGTTAAATCCATATGTGGAATCCATATGTGAAATCCGTATGTGAAATCCATATGTGGAATCCATATGTTAAATCCATATGTTGAATCCATATATGGAAACCATATGTGGAATCCATATGTGGAATCCATATGTTAAATCCATATGTGGAATCCATATGTGAAATCCGTATGTGAAATCCATATGTGGAATCCGTATGTGAAATCCATATGTTGAATCCATATATGGAAACCATATGTGGAATCCATATGTGGAATCCATATGTGAAATCTGTATGTGGAATCCGTATGTGGAATCCATATGTGAAATCCGTATGTGAAATCCATATGTGGAATCCATATGTGAAATCCATATGTGGAAGCCGTATGTGGAATCCGTATGTGGAATCCATATGTGGAATCCATATGTGAAATCCATATGTGAAATCCATATGTGGAATCCATATGTGAAATCCGTATGTGAAATCCATATGTGGAATCCGTATGTGGAATCCATATGTGAAATCCGTATGTGAAATCCATATGTGGAATCCATATGTGAAATCCGTATATGAAATCCATATGTGGAAGCCGTATGTGGAATCCATATGTGGAATCCATATGTTAAATCCATATGTGGAATCCATATGTGAAATCCGTATGTGAAATCCATATGTGGAATCCATATGTGAAATCCATATGTGGAATCCGTATGTGGAATCCGTATGTGAAATCCATATGTGGAATCCATATGTGAAATCCGTATGTGAAATCCATATGTGGAATCCATATGTGGAATCCATATGTGAAATCCGTATGTGAAATCCATATGTGGAATCCATATGTGAAATCCATATGTGGAAGCCGTATGTGGAATCCATATGTGGAATCCATATGTGGAATCCATATGTGAAATCCATATGTGGAATCCATATGTGGAAATCCACATGTGGAAGCCGTATGTGGAATCCATATGTGGAAGCCGTATGTGGAATCCATATGTGGAATCCATATGTGGAATCCATATGTGAAATCCAGACACAAGTTGTAAAAGGTCCTCGGCGGTTTCCTCAAATAGAGTAGTCGTTCTGGACTCCCAAGATTAAATACCAACCTACCGTAGTGACCGAGGTACCTGTGCTTACACTCGTTTGCGACCCTTCATCACCTCCTGTCCCTTCGGACCACACGACGTCGGGTACCCCAGCGTCTCAGTCTGTGCTGACTCGCTGACTTCCTAAGGAGGTGTAGGAGTGGTTGTGACCAAAAGACCACTCAGTAGGCAAGAAGAGAAAAGAGAGCCTCGGTAGGATCACTCATACCACTGGAGAGAGCGTACCAAAACGAAGAGGAGAGGGATTTCTGACGACAGGGTGACCGTCTCGTGTGTATAAGGGAGAGAGGACCCACTCAGGGGTCGGGGACCGGGGTGGTTTGTTTGAACGTTCTTTTGACCTTTAATAAACCTTCTATCAGAAACAAGAAGGTGAGGCATGCATAAATAAACAGGTAACTACCACAAAGACCAGGAAAGTAAAAACCGTTTTTTCCCAGAGAAGACTCCTTCAGAAGTACTTTTTACGGAAGGAGTACTTTTCGCGGAAGGAGTCATCCTCCCACGTACAGACCTAGTCGCGCGTAGAACATGAGTGCAAGTCAGCACAGACTGAGAAACACTGACATTGGACTCTCCGAAGAGACAGGTACCCTAAAGGGTCCGTTCTTATGACGTCACCTAACGGTAAAGGAAGAGGTTTGTCTTCTGACCCTGATTGTATTTTTGTTACGGGCGACGGTGTCCTTGGGGGAGGACAACACCTCTCTTCCCGGTGTCTTCCTCACTACGGTTCCACTAGGAAACACAAGTAACTGACATCAAAATCGAGAATTTTACCTTCTTTTGGAGTGACCAATGTCCGACGTGGGAGTCTATCCTCTTATTACCTTGTTACATAAACGAAAGTTTAACAAGGACGTCCGACGAGGTAGGACTACGTTGAAGGTCGTTACTTGTCAACATGGTCTTGGAATTACGGATGGACTGGCACTTAGAGATTATTATAGTGGGAAAAAAAGGAAGGACAACAAAAGAAGAACAAATTTAAACGGTTCTCAACTAAACTCCGATCCACTTATTTATCGTGAGTAAAATTTAATAAAACATGGACGAAAAACTCTAATCCCCTTCTCTTATTTTTTATTGGCCCAACCAAAAAAACAAAAAAAAAAAACGTTTAGAATGTCACAAGAGGGTAGAAGGGTGGGTCTGTGCGTGTCCATTCACACACACACTCTCTCTTTCTTTCTTTCTCCCTCTCTTTTACCTACTTAGAGACCTCGGAGAAACAAAAGACTACTCCTGGGGTCTGGACGCCCTGGTATCTGGGAAGACACTGGAGTAGATTGGAATTAATAGTGGAGGGGGTCGGGCAGGGAGGTAGAGGTTTATGTCGGTGTGACCCCTAGTCGTATACTTAAACTCCCCCCTGTGTTAAGTCAGGGACCGGTCGTCCCTCGACCTCCTCCCCCAAAGACCCACAGGATCCCACATCCTCGTTGGGACTTCCCATACCTCACACTGTTTCACGTCGTGAGGGGTCCTGGTGACACGAGCAAGTCTTTACTCCCCTCTCTGAATTTCGACGTGTCTAAACCGGGCAAAGGGGACTCCGGGACCCAGGGGTACAGTCCCACCCCGCGCCTCGACGAGGGCCGACGTCTTCTGTCTGTCTGGTCTCCTCGGACAGACGCCCACGTCCTTCGTAGTGGACCGCACCTGCCGAGACCCTGGAAGGCTAGGGACAGTCTTCCGCACGAAACGGCGAACCTCCACTGGACACTCGCTCACCGTGCGGCACCATGACTGACTATGACACTGTACTTGACCTCCTCCTCCACGACGCCCTCAGTACCTGTGCTCCCTCCGTGTGAGTAGAGGACCACCTGGGACCGACGGGGGCCCTTCTAACCGTGGGAAGGAGCCGAGGACTCTTCCGCCACTACCTGTCCGCACACACGTTTCGTCGTTTCGTACGAGGGGGCTGGAAAGTACGAGGAAGGCCGTCCGCGTAGTGGGGAGAGTCGACGTCCCGTGTGCTCACGGCGACTTAGAGAACGGTCTGATGCCTAAGTTCGAGAAACCTAGACATACGGGCTTCGTCTGGGGGTCGACCCTGTAGTCGACGGCGCCAACCGACAGGTTGAGCTTCAGTCTTCTTCTTAGGAGTCGGTAACTCGGAGTCCCGACCCACACTGGGTCCACCCTCGGAACCCGCCGGCACGAGTCCGGACACTGGTCTCAATCGGTCGGTCCGCAGACAGTCCCACTCAGGCCGTCCGTCCACCCGGGCCCCTGTGAGGACGACCTCTGGGACCACCCTCGTCGGAGCCGTACCAACACCCACAGGAGGAAACGGTCCACCCGTGTGCCGGGACCTGTGGGACTAGACATCTCCACCCAAGACGACCCGGGTCGAGACCTCAGTCACTCACGTCTCACACCCACACTCCTAAAGGTACGTGCGCACAGACGAACTAACGAAGTCGACACAGACTGGGAAACACTGGGGTACCTGACATCGGGTGGTCCGAGGAGACAGGCACCCTAAGAGATCCGTTCTTATGACCTCACCCACCGGTAAAGGAGGAGGTCCCCTAGAAGGGGTGGGTCCCTAGCTTGGGCCCAGAGAATACAGAGGACGTACCGTCCACCCAAGAGATGGTGATCACGGGGGACCCTTCGGGGCATATATACCTCTACATACACACAGATGTACATATTGAAGAAAAGGTCTGAGAAAATGTGATGTCAAATAATTGTTTTATAACGTAGATCGAAAGGTACGATATGTCATCCTGACACAACGGACAGATAAAACATATATCGTCAAACATAGACCATTAGAGTGTGAGTATTAAATAGGGTGGGGAGGGCGGGGGTGGGGGAAAAGGGAGACCATTGGCATTCGACCAAAAGATACCGACACTGACCAAAGACAAAAGATTTATTCGAGTAAACATCGTAAAAAAATCTAGTGTGTATATTCACTATGGCATAAACAAAAAGAGACAGACTGAGGGAAGTAAATCGTCCTGTTAGAAAGCCAAATAGGTACCACGACGTTTACCGTAATAAAGGAAAGAACACCGACTTATTTTCAGGGCACACACACACACACACACACACACACACACACGTACATAACAACAAGTCATCCATTTAGTACAGGTCGAGAAACGTTGGGGTACCTGATGTCTTGTGGTCCGAAGGGACAGGAAGTGGTAGAGGTCCTCAAACGAGTTTGAGTACAGGTAACTCAGTCACTGCGGTAGGTTGGTAGAGTGTGAGACAACGGGGGAAGAGGAGGACGGGAGTTAGAAAGAGTCGTAGTCCCAGAACAGGTTTACTCTAGTGTAGAAGAAATAGGTAAGTATACAGTTACCTGTAGATCCAATGAAGGTACGGAACCGATAATATTTGTCACGACGATAGTTGTAACCCCACGTACATATCTACACTAATTGTAAATTTAACCACCTGAAACTCATTTCGGTTAGTGGGAGGTATCACCCCACCCGGAGTGGGTTAGCCAACTTCTCAGGGTCTCGTTGTTGGTTGCAAAGGGACTCTTCGTCCTTAAACCGGAGTTCTGATATGACCTCTCTGAAACGGACTCAAAGGTCGGACGACGGGACGTCTTGCCTCCGAGCTCCGACGTCGGAGTTGAGAATGGACTTGAGGACCTCACGAGGGACGGGATGTCTACACACTTTGGAGGCGTCAGCACACTCAGTCAGGGAATTTCGTTGGCGGGGAGGTACTGGATGCCACGGATACAGAGGTCTCTTGTGACTGATTATGTCGTCCGACTTCACTTTCAGCGAGTCGACACAGATTGAACAACGTTAGGACACCTGACATCGGGCGGTCAGACAGGGACCTTAAGAAGTTCGTTCTTATGACCTCACCCAACGGTAAGGGAAGAGACCCCCACACCCCCAGAAAGGTCGGGTCCCTAACTTGGGTCCAGAGGACGTATCGCCCGTCTAAGAAATAGCAGGCTCGGTAGTCCCTTCGGGTTACTTCGTCGCTCGTGGAAAATTAACTAGCACCGCAGAGATCCCTCCGACGTGGACGGGTAACGTCTAACGTCCATGTCGACCTCTTTTGGGTCCGGGACCCGTCCCGCGGGGACACCGGGACGGGGGACCGTGACCGGTGGTGGTAGGGGTCCAGTGGTCGACAGAAGGGACGTCGGAGGAGTGAGCCCCCGTGACAGATGAGTCTGACGAAGATCGTGAAAGATGGTCTAAGACTCGGGGTAAAGACGGAGAGACTCCGGTCCAAGGGCCAAGACACGAACAGAAGGCGTAACGGCTCATTTGGAGTGTTTCTTAGTGTCGACAAGTCTTCGTGCGACGTGTTATATTTTAAATAATATCTTGAAGTCGTTTATATTTATAGGTCCACGGTAAACCTTACCTCTGGTGTGGCGTCTTTTTCTGACTTTAGGTCCCAACCCACCCTCTCCCCTCCAACCTCCGGGGGACGACGAATCGAAAAGTGGACCTTTAGAAACCGGAGGGAAGACTTACTTACAATCCTTTTGTTGGTTTTAAATACCCCTTTTTTTAGCTTTTGGGACGTCGTGTGTTTTCGTTTGGGTTCACCCGGTTAGAGCCGGGCGTCACGAACCACATTTGGGGTGCCTCAGAGATTAAGCCCAGGTCGGACAGTGAGACGGTGAACTTTCTCTTTTCGTAAGTCTTTACGCAAATTTATCCTTGTGAGTGAACATTTATTGTCTCTTTTTTCCGTTGTATACTCTTAAAAGAGAACCAAGGTTGCCCAGACTTTCCCTGTCTTCGTGGTACCGCCCCTAAAGTAAAGGGTAAAGGTCTCCGGTCCGAGGGGTGGTCCTACCTCTGGTCGAGTGGGCCGACCCCAGGGGCCCCAGGGACATGTCTCTTTGGTGGCGACCCCGTCCTGTGCCCGGAGCCCTGTGACCCCTGCGTCGGGCCTCCCCGACCGGGGCGGAGGCCTTCGTCACCAGAGGTCCACCGTCGACCCGACCAGGAATCTTCGTCTGGACGACGTTCGGAACGAATAAGGCCCGGCCGGACGAAACGGTCTCGAGGCGCCAAGTCCCGCTCGTCCAGCCCCTCGAGACAGGACTGAGGTGCGCAGGAGGGGTGGTTCACACACGGACACACGGGCCCCTACTTGTGTGTGTGTGTGCACGGACGTGTGTGTCCGTGTGTGCATCAGGCCGGGCTCTCGAGGCGTGCCCAAAGAGAAGAAGGACCCTGCGGACGACCACCTCTCTGGTGTGCCGGTCGCCCCCGACCTCCGCCGGGGGCGTGGACGACCGAGTGTCCGACCTGCACCTCGTCCGGAACGTCGTGACGACCGGCATCTTCGCCACCGGCGTGTGGGGCGCGACCCCGTGGTCGCGCGTGGTCACCTTCGCCAGGGGCGTCCTCCGCGGACTTTCGGTCGTCGGGGCGCAGTCGGAGGCGTGTCGAGGGGGGTCGGCTCCCGGCCGGTGGTGGGCGCCTTTGGGGTCGGTTAGTTCCGTTCGGACGAGACGTCCCTCCCGACGAGGCGTCCAGTGTGCCTGGTGCACCCAGCACGACAAAAGTGTTCGAGAAAGAACCGTCCAAGGACGTTTCGGCCGTAAAGGACGAAAAGCACGGTTTGTGGGGGGTGCCTTGGTGAGTCGGTGGGCTCTGTTACCCAGAAGTCACCTGACCTGAGGCCAAGAGCCCAGGGACTAACTTCGTCTGGTGAGTGAGAGGAGGTCGGGGTAAAAGAGGAGGTCCTTGGAGCTGTCTGTTTGTCTGGCCCGTGCCGCGACGTTTAGGGGTTCCGTGAAACCCATACACACGTAAATGACTCGTCGGCTCCTCGTCGCCCTCCTCTTCCCCTGCTGTCTCCTACTCCACCAACCTACCGTAGTGGCTGAGTCACCTGTACTCAAACTCATATGAGGCCCTCAACCACTACCTCCGGACCACACGACGTCAGATGCCCCAACGTCTTAGCCTGTGCTGACTGGCTGACTTGACTTGACTTCCTTTAGGGTGCCTGTCTCCTCGGATCGTGCGACGTCAGGTGCCCCAACGTTTTCTCGCCCTGTGCTGAACCACTGACTTGTAGTCGTTATTTACTTACACGACCCTAGAGCGAATCGAACCCCACGTCTTCCGACGAAATGAGTCTTACCGGAAAGGACTTATGTCTGTCGTCGTGACTTTGTGTTCTCCGTTAGCACGAGCGACCTTCGGTTTACCTAGAGTGTCGGCGGACACGGCAAAGGCCCCTCGTTCCACACTCGTCACTCACCAGACGAGGCACGCGGGAAAGCCCCCCTTTTGACCACCTCCACCTCTCTCTTGTCCACATCACCTGTGTTCTGGGAGATTGGGCGCCCCTGGGGATCAACCAGTCGAAAGAATCGTTGGTGAGGTCTTTGGGCTGTCGGGGTCGACTTTTCCAATTTTGATCCGTCCCCTCTCCCCCGAGGCTGTGAGTGGAAAGAAGAGACGCTACCGCGTCTTGGCCCACAACGTCCGGACCCTCTGACGTCCGAAGACGTCGTTCCTCGTCGGACGCCGACCGGCCGGGGGTCGGTCCGTGACGTGCCTGGCACAGACGTGCGGCGGGGGCGTCGACCGGCACGTGACGCCCTCTGTGCTCGGTGACAGTGCGACCCGGTGGGCCGGCAGGTCGGTGGGGAAAGATGCCCAGGGGAGGTGGGTCCGAGGAGTTCCGCCAGAGAGAGACAGAGACCTGGCCCCACCCCCCGACTTGTGTCGACGTATAAAGGGTCCATACCTGTGACCCTTCTGCCCGGGTCTTCAGACTTATAAGAACTTAGTAGTTCCCAAGCTACCTGTGTGTGTGTTTCGCCCTGTGTAGACCCCTATGTCCGACGTCCAGGTAGTGTTCTGCAAGAGTGTTCGGTCGGAAAGACCACGGGAACTGAGTCTTTTCGAACTGTTCGGTCGGGGGGGTGACGTCTCCGCGTTACTGTGAGTGAGGAGGGCTGGGGTTCAAAACGTTCCTGAGGCCTACGGACCCGCACCGACGGGGGAGAGTCCTTGTAGCACAGGGATGCGACCCGGGGACGTGAGACTCCGACTCTCGCGTCGTCTCGGTCCCGTCCCTCTCCGCCGAGTCAGTCTGGTCAGGAGTGGTCGCCCGACCCGTGTATGGGGTATCTGGTGCCGCCACCCAGGTAGCCTCTGGGTGACGGCCGTTCTTTGGTCCTCTACCCTCGCTAGCCTCTGTCTCCCTGGGTTTGGACGTCGTTACTTAGACGGGTCTTTCTTTCACCGAGTATCAGAGCCGGTTTAAGACTGATCGAGCGCCGTGCCGAGTGTGTTCCGACGCACAAGTTCTTACGATTCTTACAATTCACCATCTCCCCGGGGACGTCTTTCTGCCCTAGTCTTTTGCTAGACCTCTAGGACCACGTGCCACCCAATACAATTTGTCAGCGTAATTGCGCACTCCTATTTCGAGACGACTAGACCTCTGTGTGTGTGTTGAGTCCGACGACGGTTCTACACACCTGTCCTGGTTACGGCCCTAGGGGGACCTCGTCGCCGGGCCCCCACCAGAAGGTGCCGTCTTTGGCAGGCGCCGGTCTGCGACTCCTGGACGACGTCTGTCTCGGGCACCTCCACCGAACATTTGGGGAACCCTCTCCCTGCGTCACCCCTATTCATCTTGTAGAACCAGACGGGGAGCTTCCTCCTCTCTTCGACCTTTGTCTCAGGGGTCTCAAGTATTCGACTTCCTTAGCAACCAAGAAGAAAAAAAGTCAGAAAGCCCTGTCCTACAGAGCCGGCGACCTCTCTTTTGGGTCCCGAAAAACGACTACTCGGACACCCAAACCTTGGGTGGGACACTCCGACTCGGGACGAGAAGTTTCGGTTGTAGCCGCTTGCGGCACCCGGCGAGGTAAAGCCCCATCCTGTGGCGATCGGGCCCAGAAGGACCCCGACGCCGCAGAGCCTGAGCACTACGTGGGCTCAGCAAGTCCGGGCGGGCCAGCGCGGTCGACAGAAGGACCCCGACACCGCAGAGACTCGAAGGGCCGTCTCGGTGCGAGGACCGAACCACCGGAGACTGAGCCCAGGGTCCGCGAGGGAGTCGGGGCCAGGACCCGACCCTTGAGTGAGCCCCCGTACCAAGGATCAAGAGTAGACACCACAACTCGGAGAGACGGAGACTCGACCTAAAGAAAGAAAGAAAGGACCACGCGCCACCCAATACAATTTGTTAGTGTAATTGCGCACTCCTATTTCGAGACGACTAAACCTCTGTGTGTGTGTTGAGTCCGACGACGGTTCTGCACACCTGTCCTGGTTACGGCCCTAGGGGGACCTCGTCGTCCCCGTCTGACGGTGAGGGACGCAAATAGTGAAGACAAATATGACTTGGGTTCGACACCCGTGTCTCCAACTACGTTGAAATAGGGGTCTTTTGTCAAAAACGTTAATTTTAGGTGCAAATTGTACGACTATGAAAACTAGATGAATTTTGTCCTTTACGAACTTTTCCTATGTCAGGTTTACAGGACACCAGGTCATAAAATTTACTTCGTTAAAGATTATGGTAAGCCTCTCCTCAAGCACATAAAGATTTACTTTTTCGCTGTAGTCTAAACTTCTACACCCACGATTCAGTGAAGTCAACACAAGCTGAGAAACGGTGAGGCACCTGGAGTCAGGCGGTCCGAGGAGACAGGCACCCTGAGAGGTCCGTTCTTATGACCCCACCCGACGGTACGACAGAGAGGTCTCCGAGAAGGGGTGGGCCCCTGACTCGGGCACACCGAACACAGAGGACGTGACCTTCGACCCAAGAAATGGTGCTCGTGGTGGACCCTTCGGGGTTCAGACTTCTCTTCGTCTTGGTTTCCGTTTTTGTGTTGCTCCCCCGTCCCACGTCTCACCCGCCGTTCGTTCTCGTCGGAGGCCGCCGAAATTTCTACGACGACGGGATGTGCCGGACCGTTGTCTCGCGTGTCAAGGCCACTGACACTGTCGCTGGGGTCTGCTCCCACTCCGACGCGACCTCCCCTTTCAGGAGGTCTGCTCCTGGGCCGCCCCGACGGGAGTCCGTGAGTACCTAAGCGAAAGGTAGACTTTAAGGTACAGGTCGTTTGTGAGGGACTCATGACTCACCCCTCGTACGCGGGACCATCTGTGACCCCTGACATATATTTTACACGTGCACCCATGCACATGTGTATACGGTGATGCCCCTTGTGTCGCGTCTTGTCGTCCTGTGAGCGGTGCCTCGCCGGCCAGGCCTACGGACAGAACACTGACGTAGGCGAAAGTTCGTCGAGTACAGTCGCCCCAACCGGAACTGGAGACTGCTCCGGCGTCATGCCTGGTCCGTGCTAAGACCCTGTCCTCCGCGCTAAGAGGTGAGGCCTCATACGAAAGACAGGAACGAAGGAAAAATCGTGTCCCGCGGGTCCTTCGAGCTCCTACGTCCTGCACGAAGGACCCTCCCGTCAGTGATGGACCCGTCCCTTCTGCCGGTGGACGTCGACGAGCCCAGTAAGGACACCGTGGTCCGTGCCTCGTACGGAAGACCCTTCACTAAACCTCTCTCTGCTTCTGAGGACTTTCAAGGACACTTTCGCTACCCCTCGTCTACAGACGGACACCAAGGGCTCTAGTCGGAGACCTTAGTCGCTTCTAGGGCGAACGACCGGGACTCTCCAGAAGACGCTACCCCCACCGGACCACCGGACCACCGGACCACCGGGCACCTAGGGTATTTGAACCATCCTGAAGTGGAGCCTCCAGGACCCCGGTCACAACGGACTATACCAATACTCTCGACCGGCTCCACCCTCGTATCCGCAAGCACCGGCACGGGCGGTAGCACGAGTAAACGAGAGAGACAAAAGAACTGCACCTGGTAAAAATTTCAGGGATGACGTAAATAATGTTATGACGAAGACGAAATACAAAACCGAAAAAACCGGAGCTCCGTACACTCTAGAATGGAGGTCCCTAACTTAGACGTGGAGGACGTGGTCTTCCGGTTCAGGGTTGGTGGCCTGTCGGTCCCTACAGGGAAGGAAACGAAGAATTTTTGACTGGCAGGTCTGGGTTCACGGGTTCTTCTGTGACCCGAGACTCGACGAGACACGACGGGAGCGGGTGTCTGCCGTTGTCTGTCTCTCCCGACAATCCTCGGGTTTCGGTCTTCGTCCCGGTCCTTCCTCCGACCCAGTTGTCATCACTCACGTCTTAGAAGGGAATGTCGGCGTCCCTCGTACCCTCCTCCTCCCTCGGTCCCTGTCCCTCTGGGGTCCTGTCTAGGGCGTCGGGGAGAGCCGGACCCGACCGGCTCCGGCCCCTGGTCCACCCAGTGTCGGTAAGGCCCCCGAGTTGGGGGTAGGAGTAAACGAGTCGAAACACCAACTGGGTTTGTCTGAATGTTAGTGGACAAAGAAGGTCTAGAGCATAAAGAAGGAGTAGGTATGAGTGGAGACCCCTCGAGTCGGGTCGAGAATGGGTTTGGTGACGTAGGAGAATGGGAGGTGTCTCACTTCCAAATCTTGTTGGTGAGAGGCGGACACACGAGTCAACACGGGCTGAGAGACACTGGGGTACCTACCCTCGGGTGGTCCCGGGAGACAGACACCCTAAGAGGTCCGTTCTTGTGACCTCACCCGACGGTAAAGGAAGAGGTCTCCTAGTAGGGCTAGGTCTCTACCTTGGGTGTTTAGGAGGCAGAGGACGTAGCCGTCCGACCAAGTAGTGGTGATCGTGGGGGGGCCCTTCGGGATCTTGTTAGTGTTCACGGGATTTTCTACCTCATTGGAAACCTCTAGTGGGACACCTTCGCGGGGGCGTTGGGGCTGGGGGTCTTTGGGTTGTGGAGTACCCGAGACCTCCCTTCCCGGACCTCGACCGAGACACCCGGATGTGAGACCGTCTTTGGAAGGTCGGGTTCCGTCGACCGTTGTGGCTCCTCCCCGAGGCGGACGGTGGGGAAGTAGGGATGGACTCTGGTCCCACTCCGTTTGGTCGGCCGGGCGCCCCCAGGACGTCGTCGCTTGCGCCCCGCGAACCCCGTCCCTTTCGCCCGCGTCCGTGCGACGTCGAGGTCGACCCCGACGCCGTCCACGTCCGTGAAGGACCTCCGGTCGAGCGCCATGAAGGGTCTGTGCATGAAGAGTCGTGTGAAATCCTTGGAAAAGACCCAAGGAGAAAGTGTCCATTGTCTCGTGACTTTTCTTCTGTCGGTTCCTGCACACACTTTTCGTGCAGAGGGGCGCACCACAGGCAGAGAGAGAGCGTGTAACAACTCACCTCTTCGGAGGACTAATGTAGTTGGACTTGTAAATGTCTACACACTGGTCAGTTAGGTGGGATTTCAACTAGTTGGGACTTGTGAGTACCCTTCCTGACTTCGACTTCGAGGTTATAAAACCGGTGGACTAAATAACAAAACTTGACACCACAACCTCTTCTGAGAACTCTCAGGGAACCTGTCGTTCCTCTAGTTTAGTCAGGTAGGATTTCCTTTAGTTGGGACTTACGAGTAACATTCCTGACTACTACTTCGACTTTGAGGTTATGAAACCGATGGACTACGCTTCTTGACTGGGTAAACTTTTCTGGGACTACGACCCTTTCTAACTTCCGTTCCCCTCTTCCCCTACTGTCTCTTCCTCTACCGACCTACCGTAGTGGCTGCGTTACCCGTACTCAAACCCACTTGAGGCCCTCGACTACTACCTGTCCCTCCGGACCACACGACCCCCAAGGTTTCTCAGCCTGTGCTGAATCGCTGACTTGTTGTCAGTCACTTTAAATACCCTGGAGTCGTAAAATTTTACCACAATTGTCATAGACGGTTTTTTTGTTGTTGTTGTTGTTGTTGTTTTTTGGTTTCTAGAACTCNTTCCCCTCTTCCCCTACTGTCTCTTCCTCTACCGACCTACCGTAGTGGCTGCGTTACCCGTACTCAAACCCACTTGAGGCCCTCGACTACTACCTGTCCCTCCGGACCACACGACCCCCAAGGTTTCTCAGCCTGTGCTGAATCGCTGACTTGTTGTTTGTCGGCCACTTTAAATACCCTGGAGTCGTAAAATTTTACCACAATTGTCATAGCCGGTTTTTTTTTTTTTTTTGTTGTTGTTGTTTTTTGGTTTCTAGAACTCCAGTGTCACCAGACCATGATCTCTGTATTCAACCCCGTCCCGTTAATCTTTGGTACTTCCCTCATTAAGGTCTCGATAGTGAAGTGACCCCTTACTTCTACGACCCGACATTGGCTATAGTCTTACGTGACCTTAGATTGCTTGTTCCTACAGTCCATTTGGGGTCTCGAGGAGTCTAAGTGTGTGGGTTGTCGTCGCACTACGACCGGGGAGCGTGTCCCTGTCCGCCCCCTCTGGGTCCCGAAGGTAGAAGGGGCCCTTTGACTCACGACAGGACCTGTCTCGTGTCCTCCGCACAAGCAAGACTGGTCTCCATGAGACTCGGGCTCGACGGCGACGTCGGCGTGGGAGAATACACGTGTCGTCCCGGGACCCGGCTGGACACCGGTCCTCCCCTACGTCGGTACACTATGTACCCCTACTGCGTCTTCCGGTCCGTGTCGGACGTGGGGTCCCGACCGAGCCTACAGTCTCCCGTCCAGGACCCCCGACCGTAACGACAGGGCCCGACCGTACAGACGTCCAGGGTAGGTACCTCCTCCGACCCACGGGCTCCGAGACCGGAGTACGAGTCCGAGTCCGAACCAAAACCCGCACGAACCGCACAGGACGATGGTCTTGTCTCGACCTCCCGAGGAGAGCCCCCGAACAACCCCGGTTCGGACTCTCTTCGAGACCCCACACCACACACACACACACACACACACACACGTGCGGGTTTACACAATGTATAACTCCTGTTCCCTAAAGGTGGACCTGGGGAAGGTGCGTGGCATACACAATCAGCGAGTCAGGACAGACTGGGAACCACTAGGGTTCCTGACATTGGGTGGTCCGAGGAGACAGGTACCCTAAGAGGTCCGTTCTTACGACCTCACCCGTCGGTAAGGGAAGTGGTCCCCTAGAAGGGTTGTGTCGCTAGTTTGGGGGGGACGTCCGCCCAAGGAATGGCGGCGCGGTGGGCCCTTCGAGAATGATCCGTCTGGTTCGACGAAGGAAGGATTCCTGAGTCGGAGACCTCTACGCGTATCTTACCTGAGTCGGAGACCTCTATGCGTATCTTAGTTTACAGAGGATTACTGACTACTAAGTCATCAGATCTGTAACTACGGGGACCCGGGTCCACTCTCTCTTAGTCCTCAAGAAGGAATCGTCGTCGTCCGAAGTACGTCATCACTACCACAAGTCCCCGTTTGTTCACGACAGAGTAAGCCCTATTTATAGGACGGACCGTGTGGTAGTGAAATATCTCCGGAAGGAGGGAGGACCTGATCTGCGGTAACCACCGGATCCACCCTTACTCCGGGGCTCAGACAGGGACTCCCGGTCCCTAGTCCCCCGGAAGAAAGGGGTCAAGGATACCTTTGGTCGATACACCCGACTCATGTGCGTACGTAGAGTCCTGTGCGACAGAGGAGGACGCCAGTGGGGGGACGGGGTGGTGGATCCGTGTAGGACCCTTTGCCGACGTCGACGAGCGCCACTCCACCCAGGGGGTCGGGCGTCGTCCGCACTACTTGTGAGAGGGGCCGGCCGTGGACAAGTGGGTGGGTGGGTGAGGTGTGACTCCCTCCCTACTGACACACCCACTGGACCCACCCCACGAGGTGCCTACTCTATACTTTTGGTCTCCTGTGCGGTTCCTCGCCTCCGGTCCACACCCCGACTTATGGTCCCCGTCACCCTGGGGTCTGTCTCCTTTCCTCGCCTTCGTCACCCTGCGTCGTTCCTCGCCGCCGGGCTCCACCTTCCACCAGCTGGGTCAAGGCGGACCTGGACCGTGTGGATGGACCCTGGTTACGCAGATGGACCCTGAACCGTGTGGGTGGACCCTTCCACGTGGGTGGACCCTGGTCCGCCTGTGCTCGGTGACGTCGAAGAACACGAACACCGTCGCGGACTCGTCTGTCCGGAGCACTCAGGACCCGAAGCCGAGGCACCACGTCTGCCGCAGGCCGTCGTCGACGCGGGACCGGCTCCCCAACCACGAGAATGTCCGGTGCCTGGAGAAGGCGGTCGGGAAGGGCGTCCAAGCACTCGTGACGCGCGCCCTTCTCGCTCACAGCCGAGGGAGCTCCTCCCCTACCCTGGCTCGACCCCGAGGTCGGGACTCGGGGCTCCGGCCCCTCTGAGGTCAACGGGGGTGTGGGGCGTGACGTGTCCTCCCTGGGGTAAGTGGTGGAGTGGGTACGGTGGGTTGGGAGAGGGGGTGAATGGAGACGGGTCCCGGGCCACGAGGTGCGGCCCCCCGTCGAGACTCCGACCGTCCGGACAGCCGACCTCCCCTGCCCGACACCTGTGTCCGACCGGCTCTGGGCGAGCCTAGACATCACGCACGCGGCGCACGTGACCTGGCGGGCCGAGACGCACGGGAGAGGCGTGCACGCCGACGTCCGCGAGGTCAAGGGGTGGCTGGTCGACGCCCCTGTCCCCTGCGCCACTCCCCGCCCCGACGCAGAGGTCGGCCTCCCCCGGCCAGGTCCCGGCCCCGTAGTTGGCCGCAATTGAAGGGTGGACGACGGAGGCACACGCGTCAGGAGTCCGGGGCGCACGCCAGAGGGTCCGGAGCCGGGGAAGATTGAAGGATTAATCACAAGGACTGCAGTCTGGGGGAGGGGACCGACAGTCGAAGAGAACTCGAACCTTTATTGAGGGGAGTTGCGTCACGCAGACAAGGGGCGCGGGGGGTTGGAAAAGGATTTTCCTTTTAAAGTTTGCATATGTTTTTTTTTCCGGGAGGCATAGGGACAGGTGGGTCGGAGTGTCTAATAGTCAAAGACACGGGCTAGGGATATCGTAAAACTTCGTTTAAGATCTGTATGATCATTAAGTTATGTGTAGAGATTTTCTGTTCCTCAGAATCCAAGAGTCGGATTAATATTACGGTACACTGTAAACTTTTAAAATTGTTAGTATGGAATTGTAGTAATTTATAAGTTGCAAGGTAAGGGTTAAAACAACAGGGACAGTTTTAAATTAGACGAACAACCTCAGTCTTAGGTTTCTTTCGAGAACGAAACTTGACCAACTACACAGAAAAAAAAAACCAGATATCCAAGAGGCTTTAAAACAAATCCAAAAAGAAACAATGTCTTACTGTCTTTCTACCGAGTGGATTGAGTAGAGATGTCGAAAGAAAGAAAGAAAGAAAGAAAGAAAAAAAAAAAACGACTAATGTCCTGAAATGTTCGATGCAGAGACGCCATAGTGAATCTTCCGAGAGACAGGAGACGGGAAGAACGTTAATTCAGTAACTAGATTTCTGACAGTACAAACCCCAAAACAAAACACAGGTGTCTGCGGCACTTCATCGTGGTCAAAATCCGTCCGACGACGACGACGATTCAACGAAGTCAGCACAGGCTGAGACACGCTGGGGTTTAACGACTTGTTTTGGTGGTTGTACGCAGGAGTATGAACCGTCGCGACGTCCCCCTGACCCACGCGAGCCCGACATGACACTTTGTCCTATCGCGGACGGCGTAGTTATTTGTTCCTACGGTACGGATAGGCACTAAGGCCGGGAGGGTGCACTTGAAGGGTCGACCCGACTGAGGGATGTGCTCCTTGAATTCCGACAGCGTCAGTAGTCGTCAAGGTCGGGAGGTCACACTCGGTCTTCCGGGATTCCCTTAAGTTCTCTCTCTTTTTACAGAGGAATTTACACGTCCCACGACCGGGGTCTATCGGCTCTCCGCATAGTGTCCTTACTGAAGTTACTAGGGTCTGAGAGCGTAGAAGGGTACGTATCTTCTTGTGATTTAAGGAATTGAACCATAGACTAAAAGGAATGAATTATTAGAAACTACAAGTCTGACAGACGGGAGGAACAACGTCTGACCACATATCGGACTGAGGGGGAGGACGGGGGAACCTCGTCAAAAGAGTCCCAGTGACTCTACGGAAAAGGGCTCGAACCTTAGGAATTGTAAGGGCTATTTATTGGGAGATGAAAGTCCAAAGCTGACCTAAAAACATCAGCTGTCTTTGTACTATACAAATGAATCGAAACAAACATCTTCGAAACTCGATCTAATACGGTTTTATAAAGAGTACTTGTCTGAGATAATAGAAAGATTCTTTTAATAAATTTTTGACATTACTTTTCAAAACAAACATTCTTGACAAGACATAGTTGACGTCTTTACGAAGGTGAAGAGTCACAATTGTTCTAACAACGACAACAAATCAGCGAGCCAACACAGGTTGAGAAACGCTGGGGCACCTGACCTCGGGTGGTCTGAGGAGACAGGTACCCTATAAAGTCCGTTCTTTAGACCTCACCCAACGGTAAGGGAAGAGGTCCCCTAGAAGGGTTGGGTCCCTAGTTTGGGAGTACTCGATAACCCTTCGGACCAGAAATGGTAGTACAATTTGGTACATTTAATACGTTTGAGGAATCCTTTGGGCCCGAAGCCCGAGGACCGACACAACTAAGAAGTAGACCTCCGAGAGGTAACGAAAAGATAAAAAATACAAAGGAGGGTTGAGGAATGCAAACGGAGAGTTGGTACGTCGGAGTATTTGAGATTGACCAGTTGGGGCCTCGACGCCGTCACAGAAGCGACGAGGGTCTGAAAAGTGTAGGGACACAATTCAGGAGTCAGAGGTGGTAGATTTCGACAAGGTCACCCCAACCAGGTACGAGACTGGAGGAGAATCGGCATGTGGTAATTCTTTACCAGGACACGTTTTTAACAAGTGGACCGTAGACCTCTACGGTTCATAAACGAAACAAAGTGTCTGTCTCGAGGCCCCTTTACAGAACTGACGTCGAGTTCTTTCTCAGTTTTAGGTGCCTTTGAAGACACGACCACAGACGCCCAGGTGAGTCGTCCTGTTCCGCACAACCCACCGACTGCTCATCGGTATGGACAGGACGACGTCAGACCAAAAAGTTCAGGCGGTCCACTTTGTCTCGGCCGCCGACCATACTGAGTACAGTCAGTCCACAGGGTCCGTCCCGGACCTCGTGAGCCGGTGGGTTTGTGGTGCCACGACGGGGTCGGTTCCCCAGTGGACCGTCCTGAGTGGGACGTCGAGAGTCTCGACGGACCTGTTCACCACCTCAAAGGTCGTCAATGAGTCGTCAAACCCGTCCCAAGGGACCCTGGTAGACGAGGTGTCAGTTACAGTGATTAACAGTTGTCAGTCCTCGACGAAGAGTATTTTACTGAAAACGGAAGGGTAATTTTTTTTATCGTTGTAAAACCAAAACCAATAAATTACAAAGGAGACTTTTACGTTTTCCCACAAACTTTTACGTTTAAGAGTTGTTCCCATAAACCAAATCACGTCATGCAACAGTACTTCGTGAGGGGTCCGTCCGAGTCCCGACACTGACGGAAAGTCTGAGTCTCCAGTGGGAACTACCCCTGGTCCGGACACCGAGTGCCGACTCGGGGTGGATATACCAGTCGAGTCCGGACAGTGTCTCAGTCGTAGTCTTCGGTGATTGAAGTAAAATCTTGACCCAAAGTCACTGAGAAGGCCACCGGCGGTTTCAAAAGTCTGCTTCGTGGGACGGCTAGGGTAAAAGTCCTCACTGAAGGACCAACAGCCACCTCACCAGAGAGTATTGAGTCATTCGTGTACCCCATTACCGGCCCGTCTTGGGCCAAGTGCCCCACTTGGATCTCTTCCGGCACAAGTGGTGACCCAAATCAAGGTCCCTGTCCCGTTTCCTGTCGTACACTTGTGTCGAGGTCAATGTTTCACAGGGGGTGCAGCCAGTCCTGAAAGTGTCGACCACAGGCAGTGCCGGAAGTCTTTCCTACGCGAGTCAGTGTAACGGGCGAAACTGAAACGCTGTGCTAGAAATTTTAGGAGACACTGATGTTAGTACCTGTAAGTGTACGGGGTACGAGTCACCGGACCTGACCCTGTCAACGGAAACGCCGGGTCTCCAGTGACACACCCAGTGAACAGAAGTATCCTTTGATGTCGGTGCAGTGTGCACGTCCACTAAACTCCAAATGGTGCGAAAAGTAGATGTACTTTAACAGCTGAATTTTTTGTAAGTGTTGGATTTTTCGACTCTCAATACAAAATAAACCACCCTTAAAAATCCCGAATTCGGGTCCTCCGTCTTAGAGTTCCTTGAGACGCTCTTGAGAGGTTCCTCGACTCCCCTCCTCAGTCCAATGTATCTTCAAAACGTTGTTTCCCGTCCATCAGACTTGTAGTTTTCTTATAACAACTTCTTTTGGTAACTTCCTTAAATTGCGAAAAGACATATACCCTTCCGCGTTCTCAGACCCGAGTAATTTAACGAGGAAAGTATACGACAACCCCGGTCATTGGACACAAAAGTGTAGGACTCGAGGGGGCCCTGAGTGACACCCCTCATCGGCGGCAGTCTAGTGTCCCTAGAAAGAGGAAGGACTCGCGGGCATCCTGAGTGGTCGAGCCCTCCCGACGGTAGCGGCCACTGCTGCTGTGGGAACAAATGACTATACCACCCTTTATGAGGTGACGAAAGTTCTACTGTTACGTGTGGGGTGTTATTTGTCTACGGTCAAACTCTTCGGAGGGAATCGGTGTCCTTCTCTTGCAGACCCTTGTGCAATTTATTTCCCTCGTCTGTCTGACCCTCGACTTTCGAGCCATCGACTCTAGTGTCCTGAGTCCCACTCCTTCCCCCTCTCTTCGACTAAGGACTCAGGTAGACCGTAGACCGGTGCGTACCCGACAAGTGACCGGCCCGGGTAGACGACTCAGCCCTTAATGACCAGAGACAGTCCCCTACAAAGTTGACATAGTCTCCCACGGTCGATGCGAGGTCCGGTCAAGGCTCCGTCTTCAGGTCACGACTTTCCCGGTTACTGGAGCCTTTGGCTAACACGCTCACCCACCACAGTCTCCGGTCTCGACAACCTGTGTGTCGAACGTCAGACGCGAGCACGGAGCTCCGGACCTCGTTCAGGAGGACTTCGCGTCGTCAGTCATTCAATCTTCGCTGTCGTTGCGCGGTCTGTGTGTGCGTGCAGGAGATAGCACACAACCGTCCCTACACGATCTGGGAGGCCGACAGATGCCCTACGTAAGAAGGTCTTCGTTGCGACCCCTTTCCGGAGGTGCCAGTGGGGTCTTGACTTTCAGGTAATGACTGCTGACCTACCGTTCCTGTCCCCGGTCTGAAGTCCTTTGACCCGACGACCTAGTTCTTCGGTCCGAGACCCTTCGACCGTCGAGTTGTCACTGAAGGAAACCAAGTCAGAGTTTTCCGTTTGAGGAAACAAGCTACACTTTCACTTCCTCTCTAAATATTACTCAGTGCGTGTCCTGACTTAAAAAAGTAGTAATTTCCGTCGTGAAGAAACGACTGAGTGTACCTCGGTTTAACGTCCTGGAGTTTTGGAGGGGTATTTCATTCAAGCCACCCACAATTAAAATACCCGACGCTCTTCGGTTTCTATACCTCTAAAAAAATAATAAGTCCCCGATTACACGATAAAAATGACTTGCAAGGACAGAGTGAGGGGACAGTAGTTTACAATAGAATTCTTCTTAGTCATTCTAGATGTCTCGAAGTAAATGTACACCCTCCGTACCCTTTACCTTAATACTCCCTGCGTGTCCGGTTTCTTTGGATGGAGCGACAAGGTCTGTCGGAACTACTAAGGGACAAAGTCGTGTTTGGGAAGTAGACCTCCAGAAAAGAGACGTCTGGTACCTCCCACACACATAGGGTAATTGAGTTTACTTTTTGGGGCCGAGTATTTTCCACTCTCCCTTTACGAGTCTAAGGCTCACTGTCACTTCCCGACGAGAAACGTCCCGACGGGGGGAAATCGGTCAAAGGTGCCCTTTGACCTTCTTTCTCCGACTCAGAATCGTGACCCTTCCCGAAGTCTCTGCCCAGACGAAAAGGTCAACGTAGAATACCTCCCCTTCACCGTGGAGTTCTTCGTTTCCCAGTGCCTCCCTCACCTATTACGTTTGTCCTACCTCAAGTCCTGAGGGGGTCGCGACGGGAGACTGAGTAGGAACGAGACGACCCTTCTCACTCGTAGAAAGGTAGTACTCTACAGATGCACCCCTTCCGTCGGTGGAGGGCGAAGAGAAGTGGGGTAAGTCGTGGGTTGGCAGCTCGGTCGAGACACAGTGTTTGTGGAGACGATACCTCATTTTTACTTTTTGACCCCACCATTGATGTGTGTCCATCGGGTCACTCGTTGGATATGGGTTGACGTTGACTTTGACTCATTACTGAACCAGCCGTCATTGAGAGAGGTTAAAGTGTCCCAAACGTGGGGTTAAGAACACGGGGTCCTACTGGGGTCCCCGACTCTCCTGGACACCGAGTCGGACCGCGACTCTGTTACAAAGGGTTTGGTGCCGACAGACCGTCCCGAAAGTGTGTGGGTGTGCGTGGACCAGAGAGGAGGCGAGACGTCCTTAGTGTTTAGACGCCAACTCTCAGTCTTTAGACTTAAAAACGTTTCGGGAGGAAGGGACCTGACCCTTCCTTCCGAGACATTTTCGGGAACTCTCTGGTTCTTCGTCCTGAGGACGAGTAGTCCCGTCCGGTGCCGAGACCGAGGACGCCCACCATTGACGGGAGCGAGGGTCAACGTAATTGCACCAGGACTACGATAAAAATTACTAATACTCTTGAGTCTCCACGGTTATTTTGTAGTCCCCGTTTCGAACCACTCACCCAAGGAGAGGTCTTTCGGTAGTTGGGAGTGAGGGGTAGTGTCCTTTAGTCTTTTCGGGTGGGTCCGTTGAGGTAACGGACCGTCGAGGGTACGGGGCCGGTGAGGTCGAAGTTCGTAGTAGGGGCCGACATTTGTGAGAAGAGACCTCGACCGTCGACCGGGGTCTGAGTCGCTGGTTCGGAGACCCTCCGAACATACAGTCCGTCCGAACCCGAGGAAGACCTTCTTTCTGAAGAGTCTTGGTTTCACCACCTCCTCGACCGAACCTTGTCTCGACGAGGAGGACACGCCGGGAAGGTCGGAGTTTTGCTTCGTGAGTCTCTTCACTTCCGTCTGTGTAGGTCACGACTGTGGGAAGGCTAGGGGGGTTTGTTGGGACGGACTGTAGACCCCTCTGCGACAAGACTGGGCTCCTTCCAGGGTACCTCGTTCCGGAAACCTTTACGTGTAAAGAGAGTCCGTGACAGGTGAAATTTCACGCGTTACACGTTTCACTCCTGGTCTCAGGCTCTCTGTCGTGGAGTCACCGAGACTCTTTAGCGAGGTCTCTCCACCCTCCAACCACCCCCTGTCCTTCCAGTCCTGTGTACACTAAAACCACTTCGCCCTCAAGTACGTTAAGTCGTGTATAGAAAGGTCTTGCAAAGTCGATTAGAGTACTTCGAAAACGATTAGTGCTCTTCGTCAACAGTGGTACTTCCTAAAATAACGAAAAGATCTATACCCCTCTATCTTTTTAACCCGCGTATTTTGGCCGAGGACTTTTATCGATTGTCAGACTTCTGGAAGGAGGTCACAACGGGACTCGTGTCTCCCGGAGTAGAGACGAGAGGTGGGACTTGAGGAAAGTCGAAGGGACCACCGAGTCTACCATTTCCTAGACGGACGTTACTCCCTCTGGACCCAAGATAGGGACTCAGCTCTTCTAGGGGACCTCGTCCCTTACCGTTGGGTGAGGTCATAAGAACGGACCTCTTAAGGTACCTGTCTCCTCGGACCGTCAATGTCGGGTACCCCAGCGGTTCTTACCCTGTTCTGGCTCACTCATTGAGTGGCTTGAAGAAAGGTCCCCACAACTTCAAGTCATCGACATCGTCATGTACTAAATTAGGAACATCTCTATGAGTTGTAAGTCTTTTGATTCTAGTACCCTAGACCAGGGTAGTGAAGTACTGTTTATCTACCCCTTTGTCACCTTTGTCACTTTCCGAAATAAAAGAGCTCGAGGTTTTAGTAACGTCTACCACTGACGTCGGTACTTTAATTTTCTACAAATGAGGAACCTTCCTTTCAATACTGGTTGGATCTATCGTAAATTTTTCGTCTCTGTAATGAAACGTTTATTTCCAGGTAGATCAGTTCCGATACCAAAAAGGTCATCAGTACATAGCTACACTCTCAACCTGATATTTCTTTCGACTCGCGACTTCTTAACTACGAAAACTTGACACCACAACCTGACTTTCTTCTAGGTTGGTCAGGTAGGATTTCCTTTAGTCAGAACTTATAAGTCAGGACTTATACTACAACTTCGACTTCGAGGTTATGAAACCGGTGGACTACACTTCTTCACTAAGTAGACTTTTCTGGGACTACGACCCTTTCTGACTCCCGTCCTCCTCTTCCCCTGCTGTCTCCTACTCTACCAACCTACCGTAGTGACTGAGTTACCTGTACTCAAACTCATTTGAGACCCTCAACCACTACCTGTCCCTTCGGACCGACGACGTCAGGTACCCCAGTGTTTAACCCCAGTCTGTACTGACTCGTTGACTTGACTTGATTTGACTCTCTATTGTACCGTTCACGGTTAGACATAGACTATCCTACCTTCGAACACTGGTATCTACATAAGTATCGACCTCTGTGGTAAATACAATGTTTACAAGATGGTGAGGCGGGGGAGTCATCTGTCAACCACAAAATGACCCGTTCTGGTTATATTGAAGACTGTACTCTGAGGTCGTAGTAGGGGGTTCTCTTGCGTTGTCGACCGTGGAGGAGGTAGTCGCAGACAAGGACCCCTACGATCGACAGCCAAGACAAGAAGGGACGTGTGCTCTGCGGGAGACCTACCCGCGGAGGGAGAGTGACTACGTAAAGGTCGGAGCCCTCGTCGAGGGGCGAGACGAGACTTGACTGGACAGTCTAAGAACCTGCAGAAAAGACAGAACCGTTTTGTCGTCCCGACGACGGATCGGCACGACTCGCGACCCACCCCACTTCCCGGTCGGCACGGGGTCCGACAGTCGTAGGAAGGGACTGTGGGTCACTACGGACCGGCGTGTCCTTGGTCACCTCGGGCGGGAGTCCCGACGGAGACGGTCGACTCGAACCTTAGCCTTAATACATTATATTACTCCGAACCACAGCGACCTACTTTGTACTCGAACCTTTTCCTCTTCCGACAAAGATACTTGTGACTCAACTTAGAAACCTTACTGAGTCAGAAATTTACCTTGACGAGAGTCGAATCCACACCGAGTCTCTTTTTATTTCAGACCTCTTTTGTACTTTCTAAATTCTACTAAAACGTGGGCCCACTTACCCTGTCCAAAGTTCAGAAAAGGAAGTTCTTTGAATTTGTCTTGTAGTGTCCACACCCGTATCAAATACGTTTATTAGTTGAATCTAGAAATTATCCGTCTAAGGATGGGTTTATTCGAAACCAATATTGACTTCGTCAATCGTTTACCTACTTGTAAAGACATAAAATTCACTTTTCTGTCCAAGTTCCGTATACACATAGATACATAAAAAAAAAAAAAAAGAGTTAATGTCAGGAAAGAAAATAACCTCAAGGTTTAAAATTTTTGACTTTCATTTCGTTAGTAAGTCACCAAGTCTATTTTCTTTTCGTAGANCTTCGTAAATAGTGTGAGTGATGTGTCTATGCCAAAGAGCGGACATACCGAAGCGACCACCTGTTCGTCTAGTCTCGAGACTGGTTTTAAGAACGGTGTCTATAGTGTACATATCTTAAAAAATGGACGTACGCAAGAGACCACAGGACTTTCCCGATTCACCACGGTTTTCGAGAAGAGTGTAAACGATGTAAATATTCCAAAGAGTATTGACACCTAGGAGACTACTCTTTATTCTAGACTCGAAACCTACTTCCAAAAGAGTGTGTATAGTGTAGATATTCCAAAGAGGGGTCATACCCAAGAGAGTGTGTATTATTCTCGATTCAAAAGTGTTTTCCAAACAAGTGTAAGTTCCGTGACCATATAGACTAGTAGATAAACTCATTAGAGTACGTGTACTTATTTTTAGAAAAATGGGAAGACTCCCGTATGTACTATATAAAAGGAAAAAACTCAAGAGACTAATATAGAGAGAAGACTTCACATGTAAAAGATACCGAGAGAGGATCCCTCAAAAGGTGACCAGAAGGACTGGGTAGTAAAAGAAGTATCAGTAAAAGAGCTATTCTTGAACTTTCTATGTAGACAGAATCCGGAAAGTCAGTACTCGTCAAAGAGAAATGTTCAAAGGTCGTAGTGTACGTGAGCAAGAAATGCACCATAAATGTTGGGTATTGTTCTTTCTGAGTTCTGACAGAAGGAAAACCGAGGTTTTCCAGAGGTCATGTATCAATGATTGCTATGAGTTAAGAAGGGAGAGGACCCTCCGGCTGCTCTCGGTCCTCGTAGGAAGAAACGCGCCGACCCGCTCCCATCGACCCCGGTCCCGTAGGTCACACGCTAAATTCCCGGTTGTTCCGGTCGATCGAAGGGCTCGGGAAAGTCGGACCGACGCTTCGCGATAGATACATAAAAATTTCCTCAAAGGGAATTAAATGGTAAAAGTAGTCACCTGGTTTACTCCCAGTGAGAGTAGGAGACAGACTACTCTCGGGACTGAGGGGCGGGACATTCGTAGAGTAGACATCTCTGGAGACGCAGAGGTAGTGTACCGTGAGGGTGGACCACACACTACCCTTGAGTCTCGGTCGTAAGGGGTGACGGGGTGACACGGGGGAGACGGGACGCACGGGTAAGGTCCCCCCACCTTGGGGAGGACCAAAGACAGGAGATCGAGAAGGGTACAGAGGGGGTCAGTGTCTAAGATGAAGGGCTAAGGGGTCGTTTCGGCGGGGAAGGACTCACACACACACACACACGATTCAACGAAGTCAGTACAAGCCGAGAAACACTGTGGTACCTGACATCGGTCGGTCCGAGGAGACAGGTACCCTAAGAGGTCCGTTCTTATGACCGCACCCACCGGTACAGGAGGGAGGTCCCTTAGAAGGGCTGGGCCCCTAGTTTGGGTGTAGAGAGGGTAAAGGACGTGACCGTCCGCCCAAGAAGTGGTAATTGTGGTGCACCCTTCGGGGAGACTGGTTTAGGTCCACCTACCACCAAGTAAAGTACACAGTTGAACTCACCCAGTACCACGGGTCTATAAACGAGTTTATAATCAGGTCCACAAAGACTCCTCCCAAAAAAAAACTTCTACTCCAATCGTAACTTGAGTCCTCCAAGATTCACTTCATCTAGCGGGGGGTATTGCACCCACCCGGAGTGAGTTAGTGGACTGCAGGAATTATCTTTATATGACTCCAAGGGGTCTTCTTTTATAAGATGGTCGTCTGTTGGAAACTTGAACTTGGTACCGTGACTGGGAAGGGACCCAGAGGTCTAAAACCTGGACGGTCGGAGGTGTTAATGTACCCAGCTAAAGAATTTTAGAGGTGTGTGTGTGTGTGTGTGTGTGTGTGTGTGTGTGTGTGTCTCCGTGTGACCCGAGGAACGGAAGGAGGAGTCTATGAATGCTAAAGCATTTCATGATCCACGTCTCATGGTCCACGTCTCATGGTCCACGTCTCGTGATCCACGTCTCATGATTCGGAGTAGGATCACGTCCGATTGCGGAGGTGAGGCAGGAGGTGGAAGGGAGAGGAGGAGGAGGAGTCGGGAGTGGACCGCCCACTCCAGTAAGTGTACGTCAGGTCGACCGAGATATTTATGTCGGAGAGACAGATAGATGAGTTGTATGTTCGTTTCTTCCTCTCGGTACAAAGGAATGACGTAGTTAACATAAAGTATACATGAAAAACTGTCAGTTACTTCTCGACTATTCCTGTATTGATCATTTATATTTAAAAATTTTTCACTTTTTTAGGGTGTTTGTACACGGGTAAACAACGTAGTGAAGATTCACGAAAAGATTAATACCCACTTCTAGTACACGAACTCTCTCGTACGACGACTTTCATACATTAAGAGGTGAGTCTTTTCTCACTAACTCTTTGAAATCTTGATTCGAGATTTTTACCACGACCCCCTTCTTACACCCTTATACCTTTTGCTACCACTGAATTGTATAAATAAATGTAGACGTCTTTCCTTTGTACCTTTGATAGAGTTGATATGGGTCGACTTAAGCTCCATGTCCTTTCCGGGACCCGTCTAAAAGGGTAGACAGGTCCACAAAGAGAGGACTCGTGTCTCGTCTGTGTCTACCAGTAACCACTTCCTTGTACTAGATGTGACACTTTCCAATCTAGGTGGAGCTTTGGTCACGTTGTAGCATTTCGTTAATAGGAGGTTTTTTCAATTTTTCTGGGACCTTTTCTTGGACTACGATCCTTTCTTATTTCCATTTACCTCCTCTTTCCTTTCGTCAGGACTTATAGGTAACCTTCCTGAGTACGACTTCGACTTTGAGGTTATGAAACCGGTGGACTACGCCTCTTGACTGAGTAAAGTTTTATAAGACTACGACCCTTTCTAACTTCCATCCTCCTCTTCCCCGACTGTCTCCTACTCTACCAACCTACCGTAGTGACCGAGTTACCTGTACTTAAACTCATTCGGGACCCTCAACCCCTACCTGTCCCTCCGGACCGCACGACGTCGGGTACCCCAGCGTCCCAGTCTGTACTGAATCCCTGGCTTGTTGTTGTCGTTGTCTCTTTTTTCTTCATTTTTTTCAGACAGAAAGTTTTTCTTTTCCCTTACTCTACGAACTCTTGGGGATTCTCTGCGACGAAAAACTCAACACCCTTATTCTTCTGAGAACGTCAAAGAACTGGACGAAAGTCCGTTGTCGAATAATTCCTTGTAAGGGCTTCCTGTTTCCGAGGAAGAGGGTAGTACAGGTCTCTTTTACCGTAATGACAGGTGTTGTGAATGTGTAAAATTATCGTCCACTCCTTTACTATGCTAAATACCTGTTAGGTCAACATACTTGTTCTCGAATGTACAATACATCTAAACATATAAGGTGTACCCTAAAGGAACAACTAAATCTCTTTGAAAGGATAAGACTTCTATCCGGTAAAGGGATTAACTCTTTCCTACTCCCTTATAAATAGGTTTAGCGACTCACCGGACACACAATTATGTCGGAAATTGAGTGAGATTCTCTGTGAGTGTTCGAGTGCTGTCTGTGAGTGTTCGAGAGTTGATGAACCTAATACGAACCTCTTCCTTTGCCGTTGGATGAGGTCGTAAGAACGGACCTCTTAGGGAACCTGTCTCCTCGGAACACCCGATGTCAGGTGTCCCACCGTTTCTCAGCCTGTGTTAACTTCGCTGAATCATGTGTGCGTACCTAATACGACAACGTTATTGTACTTCCGAATAAAAAGGGGTTTTTTCCGACTGTCTATTATCTCTACTGTAAAAGATAAGTCTGTGAGAAAAAGACTTTTCTTTTTTTTTTGTCGAAAGTAGATCGGGTCCTCAACCGTTCGTGGAGGGATTTCCCGGTCTCTCATCTGTCATCCATAAAATCCGGCCACCGATGTGTTAACGTTCAGGAGGCAGAGCGGCACCGTCCCTCTTTCGTCGGTCTCCGTCCTACATTCTCTTGCCTGTCCCTCACAGGGTTATTTTGAAATAAACGTCTTAGTCCCCCACCCGACGTGCACCGGGACCCCGGTGGCACGTGGTCGGGGTCTCAATAGGCAAGGTGAATCCTTCCGCTCCTGGCTTGTGTCGACGTCTGTGGTCCTTCGCGACCCATAAACATGTTGTTGACCCTACCGAGATATTCCAGTCACACAGTCCCAAATCTGGGCCGGACTCACGTGGTTTCGTCTAATGACCCTCCTCCCCCACCCGTGTGACGGAGTAGCACCCCCTGTCTACAGTTGTTGTATCGTTGTTATTCTTGTCGGTCGGCGTATGTTATACAGAACTTCAAGGTTGTTTTCTCTCAGCGTTTATTCTCTTAGTTTGGGTTTCGTGTACCGAAGTCATGTACCCCGGTCCCCCGTCTAGCACCCGAGGAACTTCCCTGTCGGTCCGACCCGAGACTCTTGGACCTGTCGACTCTCGAGGACTGACAGGACACCAGGACGCTCGACCCCCGACCAGGAGTAAGGCCGAGGACCTCCTGTGCCCACTCGAGCCCTTCCGGGGTGTCACCACACCCGGTCCCAAACTCGGGATAGGTCCCAGGTCGGACGTCCGCTCCGTGAGGGACCGAGGGAAAGATACGAGTGTACAACGGGTGAAACAGGGGACACACGAAGGTTTACGGACACACCTAATTAGGTGAGTGTGTGGGTAGGCAGATTGTTGGGGTCCCTCCACAGCAGTCTTAAGAGTAAAATGTCTACTCCTTTGGCTCCGGACCTCTGTCACCTCGGACCTGCGTCGGGGAGTCCGAGACCTGTCAGTTCCAGTGTGTCGACCCTTCGTCGTCCCGGTCTCCCTTGTCCCCCTCTCGACGCGAGAGTCGGCGGAACTCAAGACGCCGAGTGACTCAGGTCCGGAGACGTTCCACCCGGAAAATCGACCCCTTAGCTTACTCCGGTAATAAGTCACGTCGAATCGAGATTTGGTCGGGTCCTATTTACGTATATAGACCCCCTCCCCGTAATTAGAATTCGTCCATCACTTTTAAAAATACACGTTACGAAAGTGCATGCACATTCACACCTTAAGTGATAAGTTCCATTCGCGACACATAAAGATGAAATACCTAGTAGTGGTATGTGTCGTGACAAAGGTTTTCAGGTATTATCAAGTCACAACTTAGTCGCGATGCCGAAGAGGTCGTCAGTACATGTCTACACTCTCGACCTGGGACTTCTTCCGACTCGCGGCTTCTTAACGACGAAAGCTTTACACAACGGTCTCCTCTGAGAACTCTCAGGTGACCTGTCATTCCTCTGGTGTGGTCAGTAGGATCACCCTTAGTTGGGACCTATAAGTGACGTCCCTGACGACGACTTCGACTTAGACTTCGAGGTTAGGAAACCAGTGCACTACTCTTCTCAGCTGAGTGACCTTTTCGGGAACTACGACCCTTTCTAACTCCCGTCCTCCTCTTCCCCCGCTGTCTCCTACTCTACCGACCTACCGTAGCGACTGAGCTACCTGCACTCACACTCGTTCGAGACCCTCAACCACTACCTGTCCCTTCGGACCGCACGACGTCAGGTGCCCCAACGTCTCAGTCTGTTCTGGCTCCCTGACTCGTTGTTGCTATTGTGTTTTATGAGTCAATCCAGGTACGAGAAAGGTTCGTCAAAAGAGGAGTTAGTGATGACGTAGGTCTAAAAGACACTGTAGACTTTACAGAGAAGGACGGAGAGTCCTTTTGGACAATTCACTACAGGATCCCCTTTCGGATACGTAGATTTTCCTTAAATTTGTAAAGTTTCGACCGAATCCAAGTCAAAAGAAAGAAAATTTTACCTACTGGAAGGGTCTCCTCTTCCGAATTAAGTAAAGAGTTCCACGTTTTACACTAAATTCGGTACCTTCTAAGTGATCCTTGAAGCGCCTCTGAGTGAAACAAGCCTAGGGACAAAAGGAACCTTCCTTGCAGTCAAAGAACAAGATTATGTCTTCAACTTGACAGGCGTGACACCGAAGAAGGCAAATACTCCTCCTAAAATTTTTACTACCGTAGTGAGGATGTCAAAGTTCGAAGAGACAATAAAAACGACATCTCAAACAACCTAGAAGTGAGGGTCTATTTATGAAACGTTACTAGAAGACGTCTGTATGCTCAGCCAAAGGACTCTTACGAAAGGTCCACCGGAGCAGGTCGTGTAGACCCACCAATCTCGGACTGGTGTCGGTAAATCAAGGGTCCCTAAGACGGGAACCGGTCCTGCTCCCGGGCCCACCCAGTCCCGGTTCCGCCTAGCCAGTGAATCCCGGTAGTAGTCTCCCAAAATACATGGTCCCGACGGTCCTTACCTATATTTAGATTACCCAAAATTCTCTCTTTGGTTTCTTCGTCTAGCTTCAGTATAACGAGTGTCTCGTTTAGACGTTAGTTTCACTGCGGCATCTACTTTAGTCGCAGTCATAGGACGAGTCTCAAAGTCAGTGTGAGAAACGACCTTCCATCATTCTCTGTCATTCCTGTAGTGCCAACGTCCCAGTGCGTTGGATTCAGGTACTACCTCGGTGTCTCGAAGGACTCACCGCCCCGACGTACGACAAATCAAAGATTCAACACAGACTGAGAAACACCCAACATCCGGCGACCCAAGGAGGCAGGACCTTAGAGGTCCGTCCTTATTACCTCACCCAACGGCAAAGGAAGAGGTCCCCCAGAAGGGCTTTCTCCCTAACTTGGACACAGAGGACGAACCGTCCGTCTAAGAAATGGTGACTCGGTGTGACGATGTGTTTTGACCATTAGAGTTGAGGAAGGAATTTTTTTTTTAATACCTTCGTCATTACTGTCGACTGACTGTGGACCCTTATACTTCGTATTTGGATGTATCTCCAAACCCCATTTCTTAAATTGTCATTTCCTGTCTTTACCGTCGTCTGTGTGCTTATAAATGACACCAAAGGTGTTTTACTACCGTCCCAGACTGAAAAATGTCGCTAAAGTTTCTTAGAGGCTCAAACTACACAATTCGACAGTTTGTCGAAGGTCTGACTCCAGGTCCACACTTCCGTGGGGTACGGTTCTACTCAGAAGACTGGTGCCCTCCGAAAATCCGACTCACGGACGGTTCTTGTACACCCATTGTAAACTATGTCCCCAGAAGAAAGAGGTATCCCGCCCTCGGTAAGGTAAGAGGCGTCCTTTGTCTGAAGAGTGACGTCATCAAACTCCTCTAATTAGTCTAGGTCCTTTACTTGTGCATTCTCATACATCTTGTTATAAATACATTGGAGGACCGAGGACAGGGGTCCTTTGATGGAAGAATTCAACGTAAGTAGGAAGAAGTTCTGTGACTTCTAGTGAATAAAGAATAAAAGAATGGTTCAGAATCCATGAATAACCAACTTGACGCAGGGTAGTCGACCCAAAGTACATAAACATTTGTGACTTTCCAACATTGTGAAATTCCTTATAAATCCATTCATTGCCACGACCAATAAATCAATGATTCATTAATAAAACAATTTACGACAAAATAAAGAGCCTTAGTGAAGGGATTAGATTTCGAAGTGTACTTTGTAATGTTTTGCATAGTCTCCTAGGTACATCATTTACAATATAAGTAGGCAGCAACAAATCAGTTACTCAACACAGACTGAGGAAGCACTGGGGTACTTGACATCGGGTGGTCCGAGGAGACAGGTGTACTAAAGGGTCCGTTCTTACGACCTCACCCAACGGTGAAGGAAGAGGTCCCCTAGAAGGGTTGGGTCCCTGATTTAGGTACAGAAGACGTAGCCGTCCTCCTAAGAAATGGTGACTCGGTGGTCCCTTCGGGGACATAAGTGGACGACGAGGATTTTTGCGACTACGAGTTTCTGGTCTCGTCACTGTTTTCCGTACACAAGTATGATGGGACCGTAGTGCAAGTCACTATAAACGACATAATGTCAACGGCACGAACCAGTCGGACACGGCGTTTTCCCGGATTACTAAGTCACCATGAATGTGATAGATATATCTGTTTTCTTCCGGGAGATAAAGTATAACCTTTCGAAAGAGTATACGCGTTATGAGAATGTTGTCCAACTCCGTCTCTCTTCGGGGTGTACATTTCTGAAGTAAGAGATTGAGCCGACCAAATTTACTGAGTTTAACCCTATCGTCGGTTCGTCACATCGTAAATACTATTAAATAAGGTTTTATAGTGTACGTCTTGTACCTTTGCTGCAGACCCGTCAAACCTGTCATACTACTACAGAAACAAATTGACGGGCATACTACATTCCAGATGTAAACGCGTTCATCGGTACTCTCTTAACGGAATCACAGGTGTCTGTAGCCTACCTTTAGTCCCCTTTTAGGCGAAGAAACTTGATTTATTTCCCGGAGGTCTCCTTGTCGTTTATTTCCGTAGTTTTTTACGACTCCAGTCATGCCGAGTGACGTGTAGGGGTAGATTGTCCGCACCTCACTGTAGACTGTCCGACACGTTCAAAAGTAACAGGATCTATTTGGTTATTTAAAAGGTTCAGAACTCGTTAGATATCGGTCTACTAGACCCGATTACTTAGGTTACGGGTTTAGGGGGATCAGGTGACCCAAGGCTGTTATGATCACTACTACCCCGTCACCAAAGCAACGATTCAGCACAGGCTGAGAAACGCTAGGATACCTGACGTCGGGTAGTTCGAGGAGACTGACACCCTAAGAGGACCGTTCTTATGACCTCACCCAACGGTAAAGGAGGAGGTCCCCTAGAAGGGGTGGGTCCCCAACTTGGGCTCAGATGCTATCGATCATAAGTTACTCCTCGAAATCGATATAATTGACAAATTAAGAGTGTTGTTTAAATATAACGTCCACACAAATAGTACGGGTAAAGTCTCTCCTCTTTAACGCCACGTCTTTACGATCGAATACACAACTCTTATACACCCCCGTGTACCACCTCGGTCCTAGGGTCCCAACACTGACTGTGGGCGCTAAGACTCCGGTAGGCCTTCCTACAGTGTTTGTGTCCACTGTCACACCAATCGATGGGTAAGACCTCTTCTTCACTGCACTTTCAGCGAGTCAGTACAGACTGAGAAACTCTGGGGTACCTGATATGTCAGGTACCTTAAGAGGTCCGGTCTTATGACCTCACCCATCGGAAAGGGAAAATGCCCCCTAGAAGGGTTGGGTCCCTAACTTGGGTCCAGAGGGCGTAACGTCCGTCTAAGAAATGATAGACTCGGTGGTCCTTCCGGGTGGGTAAGACCTCTTTGGGAAGTGTTTGTAGAAACGACGTCAGTCCTATCATTGTAACGGAATTGCGACACACGGACGAGTCAGTGAGTCAAACACAGACTGAGAAGTGTTTGGGCGCCTGACATCGGACGGTCCGAGGGACAGGTGCCCTCAGAGGTCCGTTCTTGTGGCCTCGCCCGACGGTACGGGAAGTGGTCCCCTCCCTGATTACAGAGGACGGAGGACGGGGGCGTCCGTCCAAGACAATAGCTAGTTATCTGGCCTAAAACACAATTACTGAAACTAGTGGTGTCCCTCCGGTGGGTTGGTAAACGACTCATACTTTTGAGAAACTTTTGAACTATTTTTCCGTGTAAAGGGACTTTGGAAAGAACCAATTAATTTTGTTTTAGTATCACCTCTAAAACCCTTTCTGCCACGTTCACTCCATCGTATCTCTAAGGAAAAGAGGTTTCGTTTATTTACCGGTTCTTCGACACTTGTATCCTTTTCTTAGTTTTATCTCCCTAATGAGGGCAATGCGTAGTAGGTACAAACGAGGTATTTCGCGAACCCTTTTCGTGTGGCGTCCTCGCTCCGGTCCGTCTTCTATCGAGGTGAACCCCTACATTTCCTGACACTACGTTTAAGGAACCAGTCTTTACTCGACTCTTTTTCCTTGAAACATACCTTGGATCCACTTCTAACGTCTGTTGGAAGAAAGGTAGTCTACGTGCACATCTTCTCTATGTGTCGTAAGTCCTTTTTTTTTCTCTTTTATTTCATAAGACTTTCTTCTGCACGAGTAGTCTTTGTCAAAATGTTTTGTCTCCGCGTGACAGTCCCTTGAGTCTCGTTCCTTCTCCGTTCTCCTGTCTTCCTACACTTTCCGTCGATCTCTCTTCGTTGTCTTCCTTCGAGGGTCTGCCCATTCCTTAAACCGAAGGCTCCGCCGAGCCAGCCATTTCTATGTGGACGGTCACGCCCTCTATGTCATCTACACCCAAGTCGGGGACCGAGTCCCTCTAGGGTGCCCCGTCCTCTACGTTGGGTGAGGTCACGAGACCGGACCATTTAAGGTACTTGTCTCCTTGGGCCACCCAATGTCCGTTACCCCAACATTTCTCAGTCTGTACTGACTCGTGCGTGAAAAATTTTTCCTTTAAGTACTAAATTAATAGGATTAACTTTTGGTAGAATTCTGTATGAGGACGACTAGTCCTTTTGTAAATTTGACAATTTGAGTTCTTACTCTTTCGATGACGTATTTCTTTTCTGACCACTCCGGTGAAACAAGTCAGCGATTCAGCACAGGCTCAGAAACACAGGGGTACCTGACGCCGTGCGGTCCGAGCGGACAGGAGGTAATAGAGACTCAAACGAGGTTGAGTACAGATAACTCAGCCACTACGGTAGGTTGGTAAAGTAGGTAGTAGCAGGGGGAGAGGAGGACGGAAGTTAGAAAGGATCGTAGTCCCAGAGAAGGTTACTCAACGGTGACCTAGGTAAATTTGTCTGTCAAAGTGAATTTGTTGGCACCAGTGTTGACATTGTGTCTTAATTGTAAGATATCAATAACTTCACTATCTCCACGTACTATATCTTTCTATTATTATTGTGATTTCGGTTTACCTTTACTCTTTTGACGTTCGTTAATATTGTTTCCCATTTCGGACTTGACTTCACACTTGTCGTCTCTTACTTTCTTCCTCTGTACGTGATTAGTGGACTAAAACGGTTTATCCCAAATTAATATATCTAAATATATTAATGTATCTAAATATATCTCTCTCTCAATGTATTTATATATATATATTTATCGAAACACTTCAACTATTTAGGTTTTTCTTAGCGGATTCATATACTAAAATTTGTCATGTCCGTAGATTTCATCTGACTCTTTATATGACATACAAAGGATTTATTTTTCTCCCCACTTTTCCGGTATTCAGTTTTTAATCTTTTCATTGAAGGGAACACCGAGTCGGCCATTTCTTAGGCGGGTGTTACACCCTCTGAACCCAAGCTAGGGACCCAACCCTTCTAGGGGACCTCTTCCCTTTCCGGCGGGTGAGGTCACAAGACCAGACCTCGTAAGGTACCTGCCATGTCAGGTTCCTGCGTGTTTCTCAACCTGTGCCGACTCGCTGAAAGTGAAAATTGTCATCTCTTTGTAATTTATTTTTATCCTTCGTTTGTCTACTTCATTAATGTTCTAAAATAGATAATCTTCGTCGTGTGTTTACTTTAGTGTCTGTTTACAATACTCTACATACTTTTAGTGTTTCTTTAGACACGTTAATTTCGTATGTGTCGCTACCGACCTCACTTACTACCCTCACGTCCCTAGTGCTCTCCTCTCGTCCCTAGGGTCCGGAGTAATTAGAGTCCGACCTCTTACTCTGTACAAAAAGAAAGGAAGTGTTTAAATTGTAGTGTTCACAAGTGAACAAACTCGCTACTTTTACGTAGGGTCAAGTTCGCAGGAGGTCACGGAACCCCCGACTGTGCTGCAGTGAAGGTATTTGGGAGTCTTGAAGTCAGCTGTGATTATCTCACACCAGGGAACCAGGGACGCTCAGAGGTGGAAAACGGACATTTCGGGTGACCGGACACACATATCTCTCCCGGTTATAAGAACTAGGTTCCCTATCAGTGGCTCTGTGATGTCGATATTTAGGATTCCACTGGTACAGGAGACCCGAAGGAACCTCCACCCCACCCCTACCCTTCAGTCGAGACGGTACACGACACACGTCTTCGAGTGTGTGAAGTATTTTGTCTAAGCAGTCGGAGAAAAGAATTTGGGGGGGTACAGACGGTATTCTGGCGATACCGTCCTTCTTTTCCGTGACCGGTTTCCAGGCATAGAGGACTCCGTTGCCTTTGTTCACCGGAAAGGTTTTCTGTTTGTCTATCTTTACGTTACCTGTCGAAAGGAGTTCACTTCTTGGTCGCGAATGCGCATTTTTACACCTGTGTCTGGTTGTCCCTAGTCCTTTTTTCTTTCTTGTATAAAATCATAATAAGTCTTTCGTATACGGTGACTTTAATTTCACCCCCACCTCCACTTGTTATCCATATTTGTCATCTTTTCTTTCAGTCGTAATAGTGGTAATCAAATAATTATATTATAATTTTATATACAAATGATGACTTTTTAAATTTTTATATTTTAAAATCACAGTCCAATATTTCAGTGATAAAGTAACATTCTTTCTTATTGATTAATTTATATTACCGTATGTTAATACTTTATAAGTCCTTTTTATTTTATATAAATGAATACCTTTATTTAGATACTTGATAAGAATTTCTTGGGTTACTGATTTACCTTACTACTTTCTTTTTTTGGAACGAAAGACCATCCATCGAAGATATAAAAGTTCTAAAGTTAATAGTTGATTAATCCAGATTTCATTGGATCATTACCTTTCATTGGGGTCAACTTTACAGTTTTCTTAAGAAAATATAAGAAATCGAACTGTTGTACTTAAGTGGACCTTAAGTGGACCTTTTTTCCTAAGTTCTTCTTTGTCCTTTCAAAATTCTTTCTGTTGACTAAACACTTTACGACGTCCCTAGTGTGTCACTCTAAGACCGTGTCTTCCTATTCGGTCACTTTGTCCCCGGTCGTGATCTCGGCCAGTTCGTTAGTGTCGGCACCTATATGTAGTAAGGTACAGTGACCACACTCTGTGCCCACACTCTCAACCTGATATTTCTTTCGACTCGTGGTTCTTGACTACGAAAGTGAAAGTAGGACAAGTCTCCCTCATCCTAGACACGCACTAAGGTCACGACTTATGAGTAGTCCTGACTACGACTTCGAGATTATGAACCCGGTGGACTACGTTTCTTGACTGAGTACCCTTTTCTGGGATTACGACTCTTTCTGACTCCCGTCCTCCTGGTCTACAAACGTACCGTAGTGACTGAGCTACCTGTACTCAAACTCGGTCGAGGTCCTCAACCACTACCTGTCCCTTCGGACCGCACGACGTCAAGTACCCCAGTGTTTTTTCTCGACCTGTACTGACTCGCTGACCTGACTTGACTTTCATGCTCTTTGAAAGAGACGACCTACTTATTCTAAAATGACTTTTGTGTTTGAAGTAACGTATAATTGACTTTTATAGTACACTGGCAATATTCTTTACATAGACTGTTCCAGGATGTTGGTTAAAGGGGTTTACTAATAGATCTCTCGTTCCCAATATACGACTAGTTCGTTTATCAAGTAGTAGGTTTAGTCCTGTGAGACCTCCCACTTTCTCGTGGCAATGAATATCATCCTGCCGTCCTTGACCTATTGACCTACTTGACCTCGACGAGACCCGTTTGACCTTGGACGAGGACTCAGCGAAGTCAGTACAGGCTGAGACACGCTGGGGTATCTACCGTCGGGTGGTCCGAGGCGTCAGGGACCCTAAGAGGTCCGTTCTTGTGTCCTCACCCAACGGTAAAGGAAGAGGTTACGTACTTTCACTTTTCACTTTCACTTCAGCGAGTCAGCACGGGTTGAGAATCGCTGTGGTACCAGACGTCGGATGGCCCGAGGAAGCAGGTACCCTAAAAGGTCCGTTCTCATGACCTCACCCAACGGTGACGGAAGAGGCTAACCTTGGATGTCCTGAATATTAAAGATACAGTGTCTGTGTGTCTTTTGGTCACTTCTGTCCTCCACACGTATGCCAAAGTGTGACTGAGTGAATGCATGTTGTCGACAGACCAACCGACTTCACGAAGGAACTAGTAAAAGAACACATATGAGAGGTTTCGGGTAGGCGGAGTCAAGACGTGTAGATTTGGGGCCCCAACCATTGTCATAGGTCTATTATTGACTCCGATACGACTCCTAACTACTGAATTAGGGAGTAAAGTCGCTCGAGATCTGAGAACGGTCCATCATACTAAAATAGTAATAGTAGTAGTCGTAGTAGCCCCTCTAGATCCAAACCACCCCGGACTTCGAAGATATTAACTCCAGTCGAGGACAGTCCTGTCATTGTAGTTGTGACCCCTTCGTCTACCCCAGCTCTCCTCGGAAGGTCGGAGTCGAGACCCCCGGGGTGTGTTGGGGGGTTGGTGATTGTAGGGGAGTCACTGTGACGCGGACCCAAGGAACCCGTAAAGATGAGGGGAAACCTTTCATTAGATCACCACTTGTGGTGACCAATATTCGTAAGTCTTCTCCGTACAAGTTCGTACTAAGTTGAGAACGTTCAGTGTGTCACCCCCCTCTCCCGTCTCACTGGTCGACGAGACCAACTGTTCGCCGAAAACTTCAGTCCTGGCAGACCCAGTAAACCCGACACGACTAGTGACATCCTTATTGAATGAAAGAAAATAAGAGTTATGTCTTGACTAAATTGGTACACTTCACTTCAGCGAGTCAGTACAGGCTGGGAAACGCTGGGGTACCTGACATCGGATGGTCCGAGGAGGTAGGTACCCTAAAAGGTCCGTTCTCATGACCTCACCCAACGGTAAAGGAAGAGGTCCCCTAGAAGGACTGGGTCCCTAACTTGGGTCCAGAGGGCGTGACGTCCGTCTACGAAATGGTAGACTCGGTGTTCCATTGGTAGTCAAGTCAAGTCAAGTCAAGTCAGTGAGTCAGCACAGGCTGAGAAACGGTGGGGTACTTAGCGTCGTGCGGTCCGGAGGGACAGGTAGTGGTTGAGGGTCTCAAGTGAGTCTAAGTGCAGGTAGCTCAGTCACTACGGTAGGTAGGTAGAGTAGGAGACAGCAGGGAAAAAGGAGGACGGGGGTTAGGGAGGGTCGTAGTCTAGTGTGATCCTGGTGTCGGAACAGATTGAGTTACTTTAATTCGGTACGGGACACCCCGGTGGGTTCTGCCACCCAGTACCACTTCTCCAGACTGTCTTACACCAGGTGACCTCTTCCCTTACCGTTTGGTGAAGTCATAAGAACGGAACTCTTGGGGTACTTGTCGTACTTTTCCGTTTTACTATCCTATGACTTTCTCCTTGAGGGGTCCAGTCATCCACGGGTTGTACGATGACCTCTAGTCACCTCTTTATTGAGGTCTTTCTTACTGCCCTACCTCGGTTTCGTTTTTGTTGTGGGTCCATTGGTGTCCGTACACATTTGTAAAGGTTACTAAAAGGAGGTATAAGGGTAACGGAACGAAGTTGAGTGGTGACGATCATCGTGTCGTGACACAGGTAAAGCAATAGAATGCCGACAAATCGACGGTTAGATTGCTGTCGTTTGTCCACGGACTTCGCTCCGCACCACCTAGTCCAGCCGGACAAGCGGGGACAACGGAGGGGGCGACGATCACTTCGGTCCTTCCTCCCAAGGGGGCGTCTCCGACTGCACCCTCTTGGGCCCCCGACAATCTTACCCTCCGAGACTCTGGGGGCCGGGCCCCCGGGAAGAGACGACACGACCCGTGTGCCCGACCGGACGGGGACTATGTGTACGCAGACTATTGTCCTGGGTGAGCTCTTTATCTACTAAGGGTCCCTTTGAGACCGTTCACTGTCTCGACGACTTCTTAGGACAGAGTCGGGCCTCTAACAGATTACTCGGAACTACGGCCTTGTCCTAACGCTCCGTAACCTCACCCTGCAGTCGTGTTTTCCCTTTCTCTTTGGGGGTGGTGTGCTGACAATCTGCTCTCTTTATGTCTCCCGTATCCTGGGCACCCATTCCCTAGGCCCCGTCCCCCCCGCCCCGCGCCCCCGTCTCCCTCCTTCTCCCTCCGCCCTGTACTCCTCTCCCTCCGCCCTGTACTTCTCTCTCTCTCTCTTTTTTTTCTTTTTATTGCCTTCCCGTCGTTATATATTAAAAAAAAATTTTCTTAAAGGTTTTTCTTTTCTTTCTTCGTCTTACAGAACTCCCTTCCTAGTTTTGTCTTTTTCTTTTTCTTTCACACACGGTCTATAAATTGTTGTTCGTTTTGCCAGATGTCGTCTTTCGAAGTTTCCATTTTAGAATTTATAGAGGATCCTGTTTTTCTCTTTCTCTGCCCGTAAACTTTTCTTTCGCTCGCGTAGTTTTAGGTTCATATTACGTAGTTCTCAAGTCTTCCGTTCTTACACGTCCTACTTCCCCCTCCACTAATTTGGGGAAAAAAGGGAATTTGGCTGTCCCGGACATACCCGAGTTACTTGTTTACTTCTATCCTGTCGTACTTTCGTCTACTCTTTCAACCCTTATTTGTTTTCTTGGATGCTAAAGTGTTTTCCTCCCCGTTTTTTTTGGTGTTGGACGAAGGTTCGTTTTCCGACTCTCGGGTTTGCCGTCGTCGGAGAGTCGTCCACGTCCCCTGCGTCCTCCCATTACAGTACGGGTACTTTGAGGTCCACTCGCACTGAGGAGGGGCTTAGGAGGAGAGTCTGAGAGTAGGGACTTCGGCGTCTTTCGAGTCGGGGCGGCTTGCGAAAGAGCCTGTCCTCTTTCTCCGACAAAGGATTGATGCCACAGTCGGTTGCCCCTGTCTGTCACCGGACCGTTAATTCTTCGTCACCCTGGGTGTACCGTCTCTTTCTTCCCACAGGTCCCACTGCCCGACCTGGTCTCCACCACCGTGACCAAGGGGGCCACGGGTTACCGTCTCTTTCTTCCCACAGGTCCCACTGCCCGACCCGGTCTCCGCCACCGTGACCAAGGGGGCAACGGGTTACCGTCTCTTTCTTCCCCACAGGTCCCACTGCCCGACCCGGTCTCCGCCACCGTGACCAAGGGGGCCACGGGTCCGGGGTCCTACTCCAGGGGTCCCTCTTCTCTGAGAGACCGTACAAATTGGTTCGCTCTTCGTGCCCTGTCTGGACCCTGTGGGAGTCGGGATATTCGGGACAGGTGCGAACGAGTGACTCCAGACGGGCTATGGGACTGGGCAGACGAGGGTCCCGAGGTTCGAGGAGACGGAACGAGATAAAAAAGGAAATATAGGTGCCAAGAATAGTGGAAGATTTGTACGGCGACAAAGTTTTTATGTGACAAATAATAACTGACAGAGAAGGGGTGACTGGTAGGGTTCTGAACCTGGAAATAGGGTGACTATGTACGACTCACGGGCCGCGTCTCGTCTGTGAGTTGTTCATAACCAATTTACTCAAGTGTTTGTACTAAAAAAATTTCCCAAATACATTTTTTTTTTTGTTTGGTACGTTAGTAATTGAAAATCTTTTATGTTAAAGTATATGTTTTCCTATGTCTTAGTCCTACAAGACGAATTGTCTTATTATTTATTGTTACAGTTGTTACTTATGGTTACCCTATATTGGAATGATCTTCCTACCTCCATTTCCTTAAACCACACTTCTCTCTCGAATCACTACACTTTCAGTGTGTTTTACTACCACTTCTCGACGTCGGAGGGGACACCACCTAGTTTCCCACCAGAGGTTTGGTTATGTTTCCTTTTACTACTGATGTGTGTCATAACTCTTTATGAAGAGAGGGTCTTCTCTCTTAGTTCCACTACCCCAACAAGGAGGACCTGTCACCCCGACGCACGCACCCCGTTCCTCACACCGGAGAGTCTCACTCGGAAATTTTTTAGTTAATTTTATTACGTACATTCTTTGTGTTTGGTTCCAAACCACGTTTACAACTGAAAACTCTTAAATTACTTAAGAAGAGAAGTCAGGAGAAAAAATTAACAATCTACAGTATTTACTTACTTTTGTTAATTCTTAGGGTTGTCGACCTTAAGACAAACTGTATCTCTATTTTCTTCCGACGATAGTGTACCGCCGACCTCTGTCCTCTCCCCCGCAAACACACAAAAGGACACAACACACCCTAGGTCTGTTTGGGTTTGTAAGGTCCTCTGACGTCAGAAATACTGCTAGTGTAAGGACCACTGGTGTCAGTCTTCGCACAATTCTTAGACGGGAGACAATCCGGAAACCGGGACTTGATTGTACCTTGGACGATCAAGACTGTGCCTTTAGTTCGGCTTGTGTCTTGAAAATAAGACGGTACACCACGATAAAGTAGGACATTGTGGTAAAGAAACAACTTTACTCCAGGACAGACCTTTCCCTATAAAATTAACTTTTACATCAAATGGATCTGTTTATATGTACTCCTAGAGAAACCGAGAACCTTATGACAAATTTTTAATATTCTTTGATATCTTAGTAATCTTTGATATTTATTTTATCCCTGACTACTTCGTCCTTGTGACAGTTTCATTCTACTTTTTATAGATTCTAAGTTACTACTATAAGTACAACAGTGATATAGAATATCGGTATACGATTTTAATTAGTTATATAGAAGAAAAAAAGACTCTGAAATTACAGTATTTCAGTGGTGTCAACCACTTATACGAACCGTTTTGGTACACCGAACATCTACTGAAACCTTACTGTTCTGTAGTTTTCAGGTAGTTTTGATTGGACTTAAGAATTCTTTTAAGATTACACTTGACATTTTATTCACTAATTTGAGGACATATTTTAAGATCAGTTAATCAAACCGACGGGAGATTTCGAGAAAGTTCCAATGTACTCAAGTGATATGAGTAAACGAGTTAAAAGGATCAGGATCTTCAAGCCACTAAAAAAAAAGAAAAATTAAATCACTTTCATAAAAATTCCACTACCCCTACTCCACCCCACCCCACTCCTTCCGTCCGTTTTTCCTCCTAATATTACCTCCCTTTTTTTTTGTCTTAAAAAGAAGGTTTTATTGAGACCATCGAAAAGTCCCTCGTCTTTTCACGGTACAGAGTGAAATGGTACACCATAGTGGAACGTTCAAACCAGACTTTGGAATTTCTTGGTATGCCCCGGAGATACTCAGTCTTCGGGTGAGAGACGTCTCCAACGACACCTCTGTCTGCACTTCGACTCTAGGCGGTCGGGTCTCACGTCTGAAAGATTTCCCCACCTCCCCGCGCGGGAGTCTTCCCGATGTCCCCCTACGGCGGAAACGGAAGAGGGTGAGGGAGGGGGAACTGGACGAGTAAAGTCTGCACACCCGAGTAGAAATCCTTTCTTTATTTCCGGTGTAGGGGAGGACGGACAGGGTCCAAGTGCGACTGAAGACTTAGACCCTACTATCGTCCCATCCAACGTACCATGGAGACTTCTCTTCCAAGTCCCTAAACAGACTACGATACCGGAACCTGAAGAGTATGTAATTTTGTTTTGTTCCTCTGTCCGAAGGATTCCCGAAGGGTCCACCACGATCTCCATTTCTTGGACAGACGGTTACGTCCTCTGAGTTCTCGTCGTCTAAACTAGGGACCAACCCCTTCTAGGGGACCTTCTCCCGTACCGTTGGGTGAGGTCATAAGAACGGACCTCTTAAGGTGTCTGTCGCCTCGGGCCGCCCGACATCAGGTACCCCAACGTTTCTCAAACCTGTACTGACTCGTTGATTACGAAAGTAGAAAAACCTAAAAAAAAAGAAAAATAGGATTAAGAACAACTCGATTGAGACTGGTGGTGTGAACATGGGTACTGGACACACTAATCCGAGTGACATCCTGGACGTCCGGGTTCACCCGTGCGTCCCTTCACGGGTGGACTGAGTGTACCGACCGATCCCGTGACGGGTAGAGCGGAAGAGGAAGGGAAGTTCCGTCGTCCGACGAAAGGGCTGAGGGACCACCACATTACCTCGTCCTGGGACGTCCCGGAAGGGTCCTGTCTACGGGGGAGGAGACGGGCTGAGCACGAACGTCTTTTGGAATCGGGTTCTCATTTGGAGTAGTCTCTTCGCTGTTTTTAGGACTTCGTTTCTTTCTGGTTTTTTCTGTTTTAGCATAACGAGTATCAAATTTGTAATATGCTTCAGTGCCTGGAAATCAAGGAGGAGTCCCGACCTGTGATAAAATCTAACACATGAAACTCGACGACACATCTAAGGTTTTAGGGGTGGCTCACCTTCCTCAACGGATGCACTACTAGTCTGCCATCGGTACTGGCCTCGGTAGTCGACGAGACAGAACGTACTAGGGTTCTTCACTCTTGCTTGGTGGGGTCCTTGACTTCTGGTTGACATGAATTTTGTTGGTTCTACTATGACTAGTCTAGTGTCCACTGATTGAAGGTTCTACTGACAGTTCTCGACTGACATGACGCACCGTACATCGGGGGAAGGACGACACGTAGGGGCTTTGCGGGTGGGAAATTTCGAGAAGGGACACTGGCCGTCGCCCCGAAACCGGAAACCTGGACTCAGGTGGAAGAAGGGTCCAACGGCCGGAGGACTTATTTCGTTTGAAAGGAAACATGGCTGTGAACAGAGACCTCATAACCGAAAGTTCGCCGTTCGTCGGTCTGGACTCCAGTCATTGTCTTTGCGAGTCGATAAAAAGGGGGTGACCTTTCTGTTTTCGTTTCACCGTCCGCGAAAGAGTCGCAGGCGGGCCGGCGGTGAACGAACCCACACAGGGACAAGGACGGTCCCGGAGTGGGAGTGTCGACGAGAGACAGGGGAGGGACCAGTAGAGGTTTCGACGTGCCGAGTCGCGCGGTCGAGAGGGTGCCCTTCCGTCCTTCGTCGGCGGGGAACCGAAGCACTGGTAAAGGTCCACGTCAAGGAAGACAGAAAATACCGCTCTAAGTGGTCCCTGCCCGGGCAAGAGTGGACGAGACGAGAGAGCGGAGAGACCTTTAGGGTGCAGAAACGAGTAGGGGGGCGGACGTGACCTGTACGAGTGCACCACGACTACTAGGTTTGGAAGGATTTAAAATGGTTGTGAGCTCCACGTCCTCCGCTCTCCGGGACGGAGGGTCCGCCACGTGTGAACCTGGGACGGCGAGGGGTGTCCACAGAAAACAGACGGAAGAGCGGGAGGAGTCTCTTACGTGGGTCTCTTGAGATCGTTGTGACGCGCCGGGTAGCCATTCCCCGAAGTGAGGTTACACTCGAGACAGTGTCTCGTGAATCGAAAAAGATATTTAGGGAATAACACCTCTCGAAGTATTATTAGCACGCACCCGTTGGACTTCTATAAAAATTTCTATGTGATTAAATGCACCGACAGACACAATAAATAGATATAGTTTTTCGTCACCACTTCACTTTCTTCCTCTCTTCCCTCCTAAAGGATGTCATCCCCGGTATTTTCTCATCTTTCTCTTAACATGTCTAAGTAATCTCTTGTCCGTCCTTCACCGGTCTGCGTTTCTGTTACCTTCTGAGTTTAGGATTTAGGACTGGATCTAAATAATTATTATGTGCTCGTCGATGTAGAGTACATCTGTTCGATTCGAACGTCCATTTTCTATACGAACTAAACTGTTTAAGTTTTAGGTTGTCTTTTCATAAGTTCCACTTCTCTTTGGATTATTGTCTCGATAAATTTTTATTTCTCTTACTTCTTTACATTCCGTCCGGGTTTTGTTCGTCTCCATTGGAACACGGTGTTCCAGTCACTTTTTTTTATCTAGTAGGTAATTTCACTATAGTCCTTATAGCCCTTTTTCGTCATAATCCTCATTCGTGCCGATAACAAGTTATATTTCTTGTTAAGAACGTCTTTGATCTGGGGATGGATTGTTGTATTTCATCTTAAAATTACAATTGATATTTCGTTTTAATTATCGTCTTTGTCTTTTTGTTTGTTAGGATTACACTCTAAAATTTCACAAAGAGAGTCTTTGTCTGTATGCTCTACCTTGTATAAACCTATTTCTTCTTCGGACTAGACAGTATATTTATTGGGATTATGATGTGTTTTGTGTGTAAGGAAGTAAGGGTGTCTTTTATAAACATTTTTGAGGGTACGGATTCCGTCTTGCCTTTAGAACCTTTACGATTTTTACTGTATGAAAAATTGAGAAAGAAACTAGAGCTACATCATTGTAGACTTTATTGTTTTTTAAGTGGGACTTCGGAGTTATTTAAATCTTTACGTTTTGGTGTTAGTAACATTCATTAAGTGCCTAGTCTGTCACTTTGTTACCACAGATTGGAATGAATTTTTTGTTGTATGACTCAAGAGGAGAGTCTTTCTACACTGAGACTCACTTCGGAGTCAAAAGTTGTTTATAAAGGTCTTCTGAACTAACCTGTGAACGTCACTTATACGTGTCCGAGGATATCTAAAAATCATTTCAGATAAAATAAACATAGTTATTGGAGTCTATACGTCTACTGTGGTGGCAACACCGTCTTTCACTTCTCCTTGATTTTTCGGAGAACTACTCTCACTTTCTCCTCTCACTTTTTCAACCGAATTTCGAGTTGTAAGTCTTTTGCTTCTAGTACCGTAGACCAGGGTAGTACAGTGCCGTTTATCTACGCCTTGGTCACTTTTGTCGCAGTCTGAAATAAAAAACCCCGAGGTTTTAGTGACGTCTACCACTGACGTCGGTACTTTGATTTTCTGCGAATGAGGAACCTTCCTTTCAATACTGGTTGGATCTGTCGTATAATTTTTCGTCTCTGT